>OMLB01005481.1:3338-15667 GCA_900302555.1 Myripristis jacobus
TTAGATTTATAATGTTCTGCAGTTTCCGAGCGAGCCAAACATTAGTGAAGCTGCAGGCTTGGGCCCACAAAAACACTGTGGTCGCCGTGCCCTGACAGCAGAGTAATACACACCGTCAGGAGAATCCAGACACAACGGGACTTAAAGGGAGGCTTCGCTGATGCCTGTCTGTAATTGCCCCAGGTCACGGCCGCCGCTTCACTGCAGATGACCCAAGCAGGCATTATATATTATTACACGACGAGGGACTTCAAACCCCTCCATAAAATGAACTATCAAGGGTATTTCTCCCAACTTTGAGCTCAGGAGGCCTGGATTTTGTAAAAATCAAGATCTGGTTCCCCCCCCTATATATACGTTTTTTTTTTCTCCTCCCTGTCTTTTTTTAACATTAATTCCCAACAATGGTACTTTTCATTTGAGTGAGAGCAGAGCAAGGCAAGCCTCTCTCAGCACATGGTGAAGAGTGAGCGGCTGGAGCACTGAGAGCGACTCGGGCTTAAGTATTTTTTCTGAGCAGGGTCCAAAGATGACCTGGCTAATGGAAGTTCGTTGGTAGGGAAATGTCTTTGCCCGAAATACTACAGCCCGAGGCAGTTTCACTCCTCCAGTGACTGAGTTATGTAAGTGTCAAAAAATATCCCAGACTTGGCTTATTGAATCCTGGGCCCGCTACGTTCGGGCATTAAGCCCGAGAGCGTTGTTTGCTTTTTCACAGAGCTGTAGTGCATTAACACTCGCCGTCTGTTCTGCCTGTTTTCTCATTTTTAGACGATCAGATTTTAAAACCGGGACCCAAAACTGCGGTTTGAAAGGAAAATGAACCTCACAAGTCGCATTGGAAGCTAATTCCTAAAACATATGTGAATAAGTCAAAATGTCCTAAAGACTGAGGAATCTTGATGAGGTATTTGGAAACAGCCATCAGGCGCAAGTCAACTTTCATTTGATTAATGCTCCCTTTAAATGACCCACTCCCACCATGTTCACAATCCAGCAGTGTATGACTATGATATGTGGACTATTACTGATAACTTTGCTTGTTGTAAAGCTTCGGTTAAGTGGATAGAAAAATCCCAGAGAGAGCTATCGGATATCTGTTGGAAACCAGACCTTATTTTTTCATACAACACTTAATCCCTGTTTTTCCATTATGAAGCTATTTCATGAGGATTTTTTTAAAATTATTATTATTAAACAATATGTTTACATAAGAATGAAAAGTGATTTGTGACTTAAGACATCAGAGTGCAAAGTGGGATTTGTGAAAATGACTTGTTGTTTCAGGGTGTAACTTCTACACGGCTTTACTTTCAAACTGAAGAGTTCATTTAGAGCAGAGACTAAATTTTGTAAAATGAGCATTAACTCTTAGACTGATATTACATGTTGTGGACATAAATTGTGTGAAAGTTTTGCTCATCAGTTATGTGGCAACAAGACAATTGGACACTCCAGGTTAACTTCAATGAGACTTCTTGGTCCCCATACAAATGCATGCTGCATGGCCCAGCTTTGTTCAAACCCACAGAACTTTACTTGAAATTCCACTGAGGTTCCAAGGTTTAATAAAAGGATGGCAAGACATTTAAATATTTCCTGTTTGTGTTGCACTCATAAAACAATGGCATCTTAGCTTGGGATATTTCCCTCAATGGTGGGAAAGTGGGATGTAGCTTCAGTGAATGGTTCTTTTTTTCCTAAAATTTAAAGGGATTATTCATCAATTATCAATTATTATTATTCATCAAGCTGTTCTGTGGGACAGTAGTGGTGCTATCTTCCTCTCATTGTTACTGAGTGCTGGATACTGGCTGGATGCTCCAAATGCTAACTGTTAGCCTCCTGCCATTGAGCTGGACTTCCCCCCCAGCTAACATTCTGAAAAATAGTCACCTTAATCCACTCAAATTGTTAAATAAACAAAATGTATGTGTAGCAGGATTTTTACAGCCCAAAATGACTTAAAAGCTGTTGATTAAAAAAACAGGTAGGTGCTTGCGGGGCATTTTCTTTCGTAGGCTAGCGATGGTGTTCATTCTGTCACCATCCCAGGAAAATTTGCTGCCGAGGAGGAGGCGACAACTTTGAATGTTGAATTTACAAACCACAACTGATAAATCCTACTCATTTTGCCTTTAAGTTCTTCAAAGAAAGTTTTTATTTTTGTCCTCCAATGTGTAAACGTGTTCAGTAATAAAAAAAAAAAAAAAACATTAGCTAACTCCATAGCCATAGTTAATGATAGCAAACTCCAGGGCTCCTACATCATGTCAACCCCTCCACTCGAGGCAGATGGCCGCCCACCCAGAGCCGGGTTCTGCTCGAGGTTTTTGGCCTGCTAAAAGGGTTTTTTTCCTCACCACTGTCACCCTGTGCTGCTCTTGAGGAAGATTTTGGTCCATGGATTTGGCCAATATAATTGAGATAACTTTTGTTATGATTTGTTGCTATACAAATAAAATTCAACTGAATTGATTTGAATCTTTTCTTAAATTAAATTCAAGGACTTGTCAAGCTTTTCCAGCACCTTATGATTATATCACTTCTTCGCCACATTAAATCTGATGTTATTGTGCTATCAACAACTGGAAATATGTTTCGTGAGAACATTCAACATAAGGGAAACAAATTAAAGAGAAAACACAACAAAGTTTCAAGTTTCAAAATGTGTCATCAAAAGTAATGCAACTACAGTTTCAAGCCATTTCAAGCACTTTAATCAAATTCCAAGAACTTGTCAAACCTTAAAAATCCCACATTAAAATTCAAGCGTTTTCTAAGATTTCCTGCATCTGTGCAGATCCTGAAACTCAACCAGTCTACCTCTGTCTCTGTGGTGGCTACTGTGTGGAGTGAAGACAGGAAGTGCAGAAGTTTCTTTCTAGGTGTTGGTAGCAGGAAAAATACCTTTTTAAACAATATTTTGGTCAAAACTAACATCCGTGTGCACTCGGTAATCGAATGTGCGCTTAGCTCCGGAAAGTTTCACTTATAAAGTGATGTTAAACCTTCTTTGAGTGGATTAAGGCAATTATTTTTCAGAATGTTAGCTGGGGGGAAGTCCAGCTAAATGGCAGGAGGCTAACAGTTAGCATGTGGAGCATCCAGCTAGTATCCAGCACTCAGTAACAATGAGAGGAAGATAGTATCACTACTGTCCTACAGAACAGCTGGAGTGAAATAATACCAGAGCTCTCAAAACAGGTGAACTGTCCCTTTAAGCCAAAATGAGAGTTCAAAGAGTCCTGAATTAAAACGTCTTCGTAGAAAACCTGATGATGGTAAATGTATCTACCAGTCAAACCCACCACACTCCAGACCCATGCTTTCCACTCGTCATGTCTCTTCCACTTCATCCTGGACAAACAGATTTCTCTCACTTCACATGCGCAATGCAACCTTATTCACACTTAAAAACACCTGACTCATTTCACAAAACCATAAAGCCTCACAATGCAACACATGTATCTTGTTGCACGACCCAACAATTGCAGCCAGAGTCATCTCATACATAGCATTATCAAAGCTGGAATACATAAGCTTCAGATAAACAGCCATACACTGTAATGCATTTGACGCTAGGTTGCCCAAATGTGTCACAGCTCTTTTGAAGCATCCCCAAGTTGTAAGGCCCTTATCATCTACCCTAATGCATAGGTAATCACATGTGTGTCAGTTCTCACCACTTCCCCTGCTGACAGCCCAATCGGCTGGCCACTCCAAACATGAAAAACATCCTTTTTACAACATCGCTTTTTTTTTTATTCCTCCAAGCCTGTGATGGACACCCAGGGAGACTCTGTGACACTGATGGCTGGGTGAGGGCATCATTTCCATGAGTAAAATATCAAGCCTCTGTCAGACCTGTCACCACTGACACACACATACACACAAGCCCATGCACACAAACTCAAAGCATGCTGGGAAGCCTCTGCGACGCCCATGTCTCCAGATACATTTTTTTCCCTGAGTTTTTCTTTTGAGTGCCGCTGCCTCCTGGCCCCCAAATGGATGAGATGGCAGTGGTCTCAGGGGAAGAAAGAAAGCATTCACGTGCGTGACACATCAGGGAGGCGGCAGGACACTCGTCTTCGCTTGGTGTCAGGTGGTTTACCGTTTGGCCAGCCAGGGCGAGAGCAGACGGAGAGAAATGGCAGCACTTAGCCACAGCGCAAGTCATTTTGTTTTCAGTTGGCACCATTTACAGACACTCTGCGGCGTGGGTTAAAGAGGTTTGGGGAAGGAAAGTAATTTGTCTCGTCTGTTTGTTTTCCCTCATTCTTGTTGATTCTTGGACCGTTTTGGAAGTGTTTATTTTTGGATGTATGTATGGCGTGTGATTATTCAGATGTTAAGCACAGTTTATAGGGCCCTTGAGGTGCAAAACAGATTCCCAATTTATACTTCATTTTAATGACTATAACTCACAACCCACTATGTGGTGTGGTGGCTGCTAGTTAGTGCTAACAGATTATAAAGTGTTCTTTCAGTGTGTGTGTGTTATTGGGCTATAGGGTCATATACATGATGAAGTATATTGAAATGGAATAGTTTAAAACTCTTTGTTTAACTCCCTAATTTCACAAAAGGTGGATTACTATATCCTAATCATGATGCTATGTTTATATTTTTAATCACAGTGAATTAAAATTTCATCTAATCTCATATAATTTAAAGTGGTCTAATGTAATCCAACCCAATCTAATCTAAAATAATATAATCTAGAATCATCTAAAATATTCTAATCGAATCTAAAATAATTATAGCTGTCCTACCCTGTTTCCTAAAAATGACCTTCCTCTACAACTGAAGTGCGTTTAAGGGGTGCTTGGTGGCATTTTAGTCAGCTCCATTAGGCTTTAGCCACCAACACCCTTTGGTTACGTTTAGGGAAAGGTTAGTTTTAGGCAAAAAAAAAAACAAAAAAAAAACGGCCCGGTTAAGGTTAGGGAAAGGTTAGGTTTAGGGTTAGGGTTAGGGTTAGGGTTAAAAAACGTTAAAAACATACAAACAATCCAATTACAAAACACGTTCCCCACAAAATGTAATTATGAGTGCAGGGTAACTGTATGTTTTTAGGCAGCAAGGCTTGGCTGTCATTAACGTATGTGATTAATTTGAGGACTTTAACACGTTGTTAACCAGTTACGCAAATTAACGCAATGTTGAACTTCGACCCTGTTTTGACCCTTAACTCCACGCAGCATCACACAGCGAATGCTGTTTGCAGAAAGCTTGTGAACACCAGTAAACTAAATGAGGGACAAGACAACCTGGGGTCCACTGGATGTAAACTTTTCTTTCAAGAAGCTTCCTGATGGGTCTCTGGACAGAAATGCAGTCATATGGACATATGGATATTTAAGTATTGTTGTATTGGAGCACAACAAGTTTAAAATATCATCTAAATATCAAACATGTTTTGCCAACTTAGTGCTTCCCATAGTCCTAGTAGTGTGTTACTATTAGCAGCGGTGCTGTCAAACCACACTTACAGAGTGTGGAGCGGGCAGATCTGTCAGCACAACAAAATCAGACAGTCACTCAGTGGATTTCCATGGACTGTCAGCGCATCAGCATTGTTGAAGACAACAGGCTGGAAAATAGCAGATTATAATCCATTATATAAACCCACTTGAAGAGCAATAATAGTTTCCAAAATACACTATACAACATTGAAAGGGTAAGCAAGCAAGTATTTTCATACATTTTAAATATGTGATTAATCACGATTAATCCATGTGTACCTTGGGATTAACAATATTTTTTTTTTTAAAATAAATAAATAAATAAATCACATGACAGCCCTAAAAAAATTTAAAATACTTGAATTTAGGATCATCTAAAATAATCTTATCTAGGATGATCTAATGCATTAATTTGACCTTTGGAAATTATTAAAATGTTGATAACACTTTAATGCATTTTGTTGCATTACAAACTAATAATCCAATTAGAAGTGCACAGATTTTTTAGAAGAAAAGTTAGAAATTAATTAGAAATGGTAGCATGAACTCTGTTGTTTCCAGATGAATTATTCAGACCCCTTGTTTTTTGTGCCTTATTTATTTTTTATTATGTGATGCTTTGGTTATAATAATCGAGCATGCACAATATCCTTACAATGCACTTGTGCTGCTTTATGAGCTTCTCTTCTGCTCTACATATTTGAGGAGTCTGTGTTGGTGGCTTTCATCAGAGAGCGTTTCTGCGTCATGGAAATGTATTCAGACTGCTGATTAGGAACATTTGTCCTCAAAAGTCTAACTTTCAAGGTTTCAGCATCGTTTTGTTCCAGCTCCTCACACATTTTCAAACCTAAACACCTCTGGGTTCTTGGTCACGCTGCTGATTGCGCTGCCAGATACACTCCAAAAAGGTGAAAACAGGAGGCTCGGTGGAGCGACATAAACAGCAGAGGCAGCTTTCTTAGTTTTGGCAAAAATGTATGTTTTCATCAAAGTATTGGTGCAGCCACACCTGCAGCCGACAGAAACCAAAACTCTCTGTCTGCTGTTTACTGCCAGATATACAAAAGGGAAAAAGTGGTTTTATTGTTTTATTGTGTTATGTGTGGCTGTTATGGCATTGCAATTTTCCTGCGGGGATTAATAAAGTTTATATCTATTTATCTATCTATCTATCTATCTATCTAAGAGGAGTCCAGAGATACTGGTAACATATTTGGTCTCGGCACCTACAATGGACAGTTATTGTTTCAGATTCCTCACATTTTGACACAAAGCACTCATATTTGTCTGCTACAAAGTTATTTCAGCCTCTGTTATAATATCTTCATGAACTGTTGTCACATACAAGGAGTTTCATTGTTACAGTACTGGGGGAAGTTGTAACACCAGCTGGAGTGAGATGTCACATTTTAGGAAAGAGGGCAAACTTGACCTGACACTGAAATAAAGTAAATTCTGAGCTCAATTTTTGAAATTTAACAACTCTTTGTAGGATTTTGTCATCGCCTTTAAAATAACTAAGAGTTTATATTTGGGTTACCCTTTAAAAAATAATCACAGAAACACCAAAAATGTCTTACTAGGGTGAACTATAATATTTCATGCAGATATATATAGATAGATATTTATGCCACTTTATTTTCTAATATATGTATTCTTATATTTTCCAATATAGTTCTTATATTACTATTTATACGGTATTTGTGTTTTTATATTTAGTATTTACTGTTTTCTCCAGTGGAGCCTCCCAGCAAAAGTATTTAACACGTTTGTACTTGTACAACTTGTCTGACAAATAAAATATCTTGACTCTTGAACCTAATACATACACAGTTGTTTTGACTTCAACATCCTCAGTATTATTCAAAATATGGACGTAGCCCAACAAGTGGCTTTGGTACCTCTTTGGTTGTTTGGCTGTAAAGCGTGAGGTCAGTGATTGATGAAACTGACCCCATGTTACCACAGTGCCTGGTCTTCCCTGTGCACTGTTGCTGCAAAACAAGAGCTCTTTATCTAGTGAAACTTTGACAATGTTGATCTGGAGACCTGAGACCAGCGGGGCTTTTATCTGAGGCTTTTCTTCCCCAACATCATCCATTGTTGTGGCAGAACAAAAAAGAAAAAAAAAGTGGCAGCAGTGGGACCTCGAACCACAAGCGCTACAGTTAATTTGTCTGCTTCAGCTGCCTTTGACTTGAATATCAATTCAACAATTAGTGGGGAAAGCGCAGGTCTGCTCTCCGGGCCTCTGTCAGACCTCCCTCTCTCCCTCCCAGCCTCTATCCACCCTTCCCTCCCTCCTGCCTTAGCTCCATTCCCCCCCTGCTGTCTGGTTGAAGGAATCCACTGTAAACTGCACTGGAGGGAGATTAATTCAGATTATCAGGTGCCGGTGCCCCTCGACTCTCCACTCTGCTGTGTTTTCTCTACATTTGGGGCCTAATAAGGAAAGCAAACACAGATATGGCTGCTTCTTATTTTCAGGACAATTGTTGCTGATGAGTTAGAGGGATAAGGAGTGGAGGACGTGGAGGAAATTGGGCTGCAGGCTTCATTCTCCAGCCCGGCGGGAGACTGCCGGGTAAAGCTTGAATAACAAATGAGTTTTGCTGAGGATTTGGCTAATCATCTCAGGCCCAGCCGCCCTGGGACAACTGGACTTATCAGAGGGAGAGAGAGAGAGAGAGAGGGAGAGAGAGAGACCCAGCACTTGAACTGCGGACCCCCGGCCCTAATTAACGGCGACCGCAAATGAAAAGCAGCTGGCAATAATTACATAATTAAAGTGCCTTTGGGGGGGAAGAAAAGCATAATTTCAGCCATCGCCATAAATCTTGTGCTGTCCGAGCCCATACTTTTAACATGAACTTTTCCTGAGCAGGTTAATGCATTACTCATATAAAAAACACAGTATCCCTTTGTGTTTTGCTTGGACCTGCTTAATAACAAAGAGTAGGCCGGCCGGCCGGTGGATCGCTCGCTCTGCCCCGTGAATGTATCACAGAGTTTCTGGAGCATGAAGAGCCGACACCTCCACTTACCTCCATGTGTGAACTCTCTCTCCTTTTTTCTCGCCAGTATTCCTCCACAAACGGTGGGCAAGCCGAGCCGGAGCTATTACTTACTGAATCATAACATTGTGTTGCCGGGATAAGGCATGTTCAGGAAATCCATCCTGCGAGTTACGTTAGAGAATGTGAAAGAGATTTCAGCCCCCGCCGCTACGAACCAGGAAATTTGATTGTGAATTAGGTTTTCTTTTCTTTGATGTTTGATGTTTTCTTCATTTTCTTTTCTTTTTTGAGGGGGGGGGGGGTTGTTCTCCTCTTTAGTTTTTAACACATTTCTTGGATGGCCACCCAGGCCACCTCAGGCTCCAAGGATACCCTGTGTGCATTGTGCAAAAAAAAAAAAAAGTCTGACACATTTACATTTTCAAATTAGTAACAAAAACCTCAAAGGGAACATTTGGTTTTACTTTGGGTAATTCTGCTGAAACTCAAGTTGGAGGATAACTTTCGTCATGAAAACACTGCCGCCACCAACAGATGAGCAATTAAGCAATTACACTCATTTCACAAAGTAAGCCATAAACACCTCTAAGTGTATTGTGAATGGGCCCAGCACGTTCTGCCGGGCCCCGGCGGTGATCTTTTGTCAGACATGCTCTCAGATGATTAATAGTTTAATTTTTCAAAATTATTTAGACACACAAATAATTTGATACAACGAGGGGCTATTACCACATCTTGTAATAGACATGTTACCATGATGAAAGCTTTAATTTGTTTTTAGAGCACTTACAGGGGTTAGAAAAGCCACCTCACTCCCCATCATCAATCATGTGTCACTTAACAGAAGTGTTATATTATGGGAGAAATGCAAATATTCCGCCTTAAATGGATGCTGTTGGACAGCTGGCTTTTCCCCTCGGCTTTGAATCTCCGCTTACTGTTTTCACTGTTAAGAAAATTACAAGTACTCGTCTGGTAGAGGATTTGTCCTCCTCGAGTGAAGGATGGTATTGGCAGCAAGCACAACACGATTTGCAGGCAGGGTGTAATTGAAAAGGACAATGTCACTTAAACGGACATGTGTACTGGCCCAGAGTCAGATATCCGATGATTTAGAGATTTATGGAGCAATATTACAGAACGACAGGAAGACTTTGGTAAAGAGTTGCCCATTTGCTCTCAGGCCATGGATTCCATCTAGAGAGCTTTTCCCCCCAAAACATTACACATGACAGAGCGGTAATGCCATTCAATGATGCTTCTAGTTTTATGTAACCTTAGTGAAAGGTGTTAGTTAAAGACTGAGGTTGAGATGATACGACGGCATATTAGGGCCTTTGTAGGTAGGAAAAAATTACAGAGCCAGGCGGGGTGTGGGTGGGGGTGGATTCAGAGGAAGAAACTCAGAATTTCCGAACTCAAAGTTATAAATTCACGAGAAAAAAACTCAGAAATTCTTTTAGATAAAAGTGGTAAATTTACAAGAAAAAACACAGACATATTTATGACCACACCCTGCTTGCTGTGTATCACACCTGCAGCTGATGACTTCAGCCTTGCACAGGAAGGGATGTGGTTCCTTCATCCAAAAAAAAAAGTAAAACAATTTCTCACAGTCTTTTTTCTCAAAAAATTGTGTCTTTATAATCTGGGAAACAAGTTTTCTTTGTCATAAATTTTTGAGTGTTTCTCAGAAATGTACCACTTTAATCTCGGAAATTCAGAATTTTTTTCTCAGCTTGAAATTGGGCCGAGTGAAACATTCTGTCCTCTAGGGAAACTAGTCCCCGGGGAAACGTTTGCTTCACACAGCCAATTATCAGTTCCATGGTTTATGAATGTCAAAGAGTTTGTTAGTCACAGAGGCAGAACATTATGAGGTGTGCATTTCAATAGAGGGATTTTGAGTAAATTTTGTTAAATCTTTAGTACTTCCGCATAATCTGTAAATTAGTTTGTTGCAATGTAAAACGTGAGTCAGTTGTAGTAAATGGGCCAAACATTTAAAATTACTAAAATGTCCTTTAAAGAAGCACAATAGCCCACTGTAATGAAATACTCCACATCCCCAGGTTAGCGGTAATGCTAAACTGCATGCACACTATGGGTGTGTATATGTATGTCAGAGCAGAAGCTTTGGATTACAGGACATCACACAAAAGCAGAATTACTTTGCAAATTCAAACCTTGGCTGCAAAGAAAGGTGCTCCTCACAGAAGCCTAAGTGCAGTATGTGCACTTCAAGAGGATTACAAAGCTCCACGCTGTTCAAGGTCCCAGACGCTCCTCCACCGAAGGTCAGCAGTGGTCTCACCATTCCCCAGCTCCTCCACCTCAACCAGACTTTTGTGTGTTTTCTTTTCCAGAACCGAAGATGATGTTTTGTTGTATTGTAGGGGGAGTTCAAAAGGTGGCGCACAAGTACGCAGCTACACGAGGTTCCTGCATTAATGGTAATCATTGTGGCGGGGCTAAAATCTGAAGCAGATTTCTTAGTATTTATGTTACATTTTGTGTGTGTGTATGTGTGTGTGTTGAGGAGGAGAAGATTTAAACAGCATTGGGCCGGTTACAAGCCCAGCACACATTCTCCCTGTGCTGCACCCATCCGGCTCTGTACTGTAAATGAGTTTTCTATGCCTGTTTTTGTGACTGGGCTTGTTGACACATCAGCGTGCTGCCACACAAATGCAGACCTGATTGGGACCATGAGTGTTCCAGTGCATTTCAAGCGTCTTGACAGACTTCAGGGTTAAGATGTTCTGAATTAGATTTGAATTACAACCACTAAATGCCCCTGTCAAAGCTAATTACGGCTGACACTGCCCATGTGCGTTTAGCTGAGTCGGTCTTATTGGAAAGGCACAGAGCTTAAACAAAGAAATACTCCGAAGGCATCGCCCCTGAAATTGTCACAGTGTAAAAGGGGTAATAGGGAGGTATTTCTCAGCTAAGAATGCTAATCCACACAGCCTTAGCTTGGCAAGTAAAAGCCCCGTGGAAAATCTTGCAGGGGAGGTGTTGTTCTGCAGATAAAAGCCAAACTGAATTATTTGGCGGTAGGAGTGCTCTATTTTTTTTATTTATTTATTTATTTATTTTATTTGAAGAAAGTATAAAGAAAGACCATAAAGAAGTGCTGCTGAAATATTTACCTGCTGTTTAAGATGATAACACAAGAGGATGTGGTCAATCTGGAATGCAAAACCACTACAGTGCATTCTCATTTCTAGTGTTTTTCGCATTTCTTTTTAGTATTTTATCTCACTCCTCTACATCACCACCTCTCCATCAGCACACCCAGTCACATCTCTCCTGATACAGTGACAGAGATGAGTGGCTGGGATATAACTCTATCCATAACACTGGCTCAGATGGAGGACCTTTCAAGATGAAGCTAAATCTCTCTCAGCGGCTGCAGATGTTTAAACTCACTCTTCCTGACACAGTAATTGCCCGGGGAACCAAGGTATCCTCAAACAACGGTCAGCCTCTCTGAAAAAAAAAAAAAATGAAAAGACGATGAAATAAATTAAAATTCTTGTGTGAAACGGTGAAAATAAACAGTGTGCCTGAAATGGCACCAACAATCCACAGAGTGGACTCTGCTATTTCTCAGGCGTCGGTGCTCGCTACATTGGAGCTGTATGCATCGTCAAGCTCTCTCTCTCTCTCTCTCTCTGTGTGTGTGTGTGTGCGTGTGCATGTAGTGACAGCTCAGGTGTGAAAGTTTCACCTCAAGAGGATGAAAGACTTCTGCCCTCCTTCATCTTACATCTGGCCTCTTACCTTGAGTAAAGCCACTTTTGGTATCGTTTACTATAATTTACCCACATTT
>OMLB01005501.1:3499-19406 GCA_900302555.1 Myripristis jacobus
GGGGTTGCAATCTTAAGAGCTTTGGGGTCAGTGCTGCAGCCCAAAGGGCCACAGGGGCAGGGATGTGCAGGGTGGAGAGGGCAGGCAGAGTAAGAAGAAAACCGTAACAAGGTGTTGAACAGGCCCATTGGTTCTTTGCACACGAGCAGTCGCATAACTGAACCTGCGCTGTGATGTTTGTTGACACATCGGGGAGAGAATTTTGAAGTTTTCACAGCTATCATAAATCAAGAGAAGGCATGACTTTTCCCAGGGTTGGGAGCATCATTTGCCTTGCTAATGGTTGATGCCAACCGGCCATCATGGCCTGGAATACCAACAGTCTTAATTACTATTAAAAAAAAACCCAAAAGCAAACAGTAGCGATGGAGCTGGCAAAGGTGTTCCTCAAAGTTTGATTCCAAGGACTCTCTCATCTGCTGGGAGATAAATTAGCTAATTATACTTCTAAGGATGGGTTTTACCAGGTAAAGATACATTTATAATATTAGAAAGAGAAAAAAAATGGACAAAATTGGTTAAAATTATGGCTATAAAAAAATAATCATCTTGCATTCAAGGGGCCCGCTATTGGCTTTACTGCACAGAAAAACCAAATGTCGGCCTATTGATTCTTCTCTTCCTGACGTCTCCTTGGAATTTCACAGCAAGTTACAGAAAGTGACTTGAGAGAAAGACTGAGAGAGATAGACAAAGAGAGAGCAAGCGAGAGAGAGAGAGAGGATCTGGACATAGTGTCTGGCAGCTTTGGCTCTGTGCTCAGGCACCACGCTCTCTCATTTATTGAAATCCCACTGTGTGATCCTACTCTAAAAAGGGAGATTCAAATTCCTCCTCCATCTAGTCCGCCTCAAAAAGACACTTAACTGGCACTCTTTTATGTATTTTTCCACCATTTCTTTCTCCAGATGCATTGGCCACTTTCCTTGTCTCTTATGATCTGAAAGGGACACAAAAACATGGGCCCAAAAGGTTATGGGCATCTCTCTTTCTCTCTCTTTCCCTCTCTCTCTCTCCCTCTCTCTCTCTCTTTCTTTCTCTCTGTCCTAGTTAGGCAGAGAGATGTTGGGTTTTATGTATTTAACATGTGGCAGACTTTGTCACCCTCAACATGTGCTCACCAAACACACACCTGTCCCTTCCAGCTGCTGCTGCAAAGCACTCTGGGATGTGATGCTAATTCCATGTTTTCTAAGCCCCAGGCGGAGAAAGGGGCACTGGAAAAGTTTCTCAAGAGGTTAGGTTCCTGTTGGAAATAGAGAACCAGAATAAGGAAGAGTTTGAGTATTTACACGTGCTGTGGGACAATATCGAATAATGGCCTGGCACAGCACATGATCACCAAACAGATACTGTCTTCAAGGAATGTACGTATCCATAAAAACAACTCCTCTCTAAAATTAGAGGGACGTAAAAGCTTCCAGGGAAGCGTCCCTCTGTGGCTAGTTTCACAAATTCCCGTCTGCACACGATAAGGCCTGGAAAAACTGCTGATGCTTCAGAGGTAGTTGGAAAGCACTAGGCTGCCTGTGGAGAAAATAATAGGGGTGCACAGCAGAACAAACTCGACCCCTGTCCCATCCCCCATCCCAGAACTGCTACCAATTAATGCCCTGAAGAGCCTCTGTACATAACTTTGACAAAGACAGAGGAAAGGGAGCATGAATGCGTAATGGAATCATTTCTTTTTGACACATCTATAACATTAGATATTTGGCGTGCATTTGTTTTAATTAATGAATTCAGATCATGTCAGGTTTTATTAGTGTACTGTTGCTATTAGAGCGGGAGATGCAGCTTATCACCGCCCAGCTATGCGAGCAGTCATCTGTCCAGACCCAGTGATCCACTGACAAACATCGAGCAACAAATCACAAGATACTTTGCCGAGTCTTATTAGCCTCTTTACTCAAATTGAGTTACTGTTTCTATCTATTACAGTGAAGTGATATTTGCTTTAATTTTAGGGGAACTTAATACTGTCTGCTTCCTCCTGTGCTGTCAGCGTTGGGCCTGGGGCCTCTGCTTAGTGCTCTCTGACAGAGCTCAGCATGGAGGAAATGAGGCTGGTGAAGACCCCATTGACCGTAAGGCATTCTGCCCATATTTCACTAAGCTCCACTCCCCAGAGGAAGAGGCCACAGAGACGAACCATGTCAGGACACATGTTGGGGGGGGTGGGAGTTAGCACTCCTCGTGGAGAAGAAGGAGGGAGGAGAGGGAGGAGGAAGGTGCAAGGGCAACCACAGTGTGAAACAAAACCCCAAACAAAACAGATATGTGGGCACACACAGACACGAGCATGAACACCAAAGCATCTGTAAAACTGGAGTCTGCATGGTGATGCTAGGCAGAGGCAGTGATAGGTGAAATAAACTCTTTATTTTATGGGGGAAATGTAAAATATATACATTTTATAATGAGCAGAGCAGCACAAAACTAGTTTTCCATCTCCTTTAATGTGTTTATGTGTGTGCTTGAGCCTGTGTGTGTGTGTGATTCTGCCTGAGTCCGTATGTTTGTGTGTGTCACTATGTGTCTCCATGACAAAGTGAGTCACACTGTGTGTGTGTAATTAATTGGTTTATTGCCAGGTTAGACACTGTCTGTCTCTCAGGAATCTACGTTTGGCCCTGAACTTTACTTTTACATGTTAGTTGAAGTATTAACTTATTTGGACAAGGGATTGAGTCTACTGGTTGTCCCATAGATGGAATGGACAAACAGAGGGGAGGGATGTTTGAGATACCAGGCCCCGTGAGTAAAGAAATGCCTGCCTGCAATACTAAGCTTGGAACTGTAGACACTGCGGGAAGTAACACCTATCACTCCTTCTCCCCCGAAACACACACACACACACACACACACACACACACACACATTCCCACCCCATGTGCACAGCCACCCCTCCCATTCTCACCCTTATTCAAGAATAAGTTAACTTAGCTGCCTGTTTTTGCTACAAGTCTTCACGTCGTTATACAATTTACATTGTTTTTCACACTGTTATACCAGCTCAGGACAAACATGAAAGATAATTATGACCCTGGCCCGCTAACAAACAGAAACCCAAGACTACGTTCTAGTGTTTACAGTGCAATGGCTCAACAAGCCTTGCTAAATTGTGGTTCCTCGGGTGTAAAGACTACTATGACAAGAAAAAAATATATATATCATTATGTCTACTTTTTGGACATTCTATACATAATTGTAGTCATGATTTGAAACAGAGAAACAACACAGAAACCAGGCTGCATTCCTGTGTTGTGTGTTAGATAAACTCTCTCTGTATGAGACACCCACAGTTATGCCTCAAGGATCAACTACAGGAGCTCGGCTTACATTCAGCTTTCACCTCCTGTATCGAAGGTATCGGTTTTTCTGCCATGTTGATTTGTACGCTTGCAAACAACCTGTGTCCACTGGGAATGCTTTCTGTAAAAAGGATATGTTCTGTGGAGATTTACTAGGTAATGAGAGGGAGTTAGCAAAGACAAACTACTGTTTCTGTGGGTGGTTGGGTAGCCCAAGCTCTTCCTTCAGTATCTAATTGGAAACAAATGGAAAGATGAAGGCAAAATCTCATTATTATTGTAGAGAATCCTCCTCTGAACAATGAGGGATGATAAAGATAAGGATGAGAAGCCTTGATTATATAAGGCTTATGCGCTAACCCAGTTTGGCCACCAACTATTTCAAGCTCCTGGATTCAATTATGGAAAGTTGGAAGATTTTTTTTTTTTTTTCCCCACAGAGTTCTGTTATATGTTGATTGTAATCATAAACTTCACCTATCACAGACCACAGTCTCACCATTTACTGAAATACGACACATGTTTTCAGAACATTTGGATTTAGGTGACCACAAATATATCAGCTGTATATGTATTAATAATATATCTTCCCATTTGGCATAAAGGCTTATGATGCCATTTGGATAGAAAAATATATTTCTAAAGTGCACATAAGCTACCTCTGTCTCTTATTGTCCACTGAGTGGGAAGTATGTTTCCTCAGTCACAAACTTCACCACTGCCAACCCTCACCCACCTTCCTCCCAGACTGATCTGGAGCTCATGAGGCCTCAGACACACTTAATGGGATTATGGTAATATAATTTTGTGACGCTGACCTCGGGCCAGTGCCAGGTTTCTTCCACATCCTCAGACAAAGGCAGGGAGCTCACCAAGGGTTCCAGCGGGCTGGCCCAGGCCTCTTGGCACAGGCCGATATCCTCATGGGGCCAACTCAAGATGGATGGCTGCAGGGCAAAGTCTCACTTCCTAAGTCTTCTCTGACAATGAGAAAAATCAAGTGGTGACAAGAGGTGATTGTAACTTCAGAGAGTGAGCTGACTTTTTGTGATAAGAAATCTATTGTTCATGCATTACTTCTGATTTTCGCTACCCTGGAAAATATATATAGCAATCAATAAGCTTCAGCATGTAGGAAGCTGGCCCTCCCTTTGCTCCCAACTTGAATCAACACATAATAGTTCTTAAGCTGAGAGTGTAGCTTCCATGGAAACGGCCTTATGGTCAGCTTGTCCATCTCTGTGATTTAGCTGGGGTTTCCTCCACTGGACAACGTGCATTATTGGTTTAAAAAAGGATTTTATGGACTGGACAATTTTAAAGGAACTCAGAGTGGGGGTCAATCCAAACTGTCCTCATAGGTAATCTAAACAGAGAAATGGTCGCCAGTGGATCAAATATACTAAGAACACATGATAAATTAAGTGCTTAGAAACCGTAAAGCAGTGGGTTTCAAGTACAAACATAACTGTACGTACTGTGCTAACCCAGTTACAGATGAACAGATTTTATGTTCATGCTTTTGATTTGATCTTGTATAGACTATTGCAACTAATAATGCGCCCCAGTTCAGTCATAACTTTTAGTGTATCACTTGGTTTTCTTTCAGCTTTGGAGCATGATAATAGGCAAACTGTATGCACATACACAGTCATGGACACACACAGTCTATCAGTTCAAACAAGGTACACTTGCAGTATCTTGGAAGGCTGTTTGACTCTTCATCTTGTTTTGTCTCATTTTACTTTGTTTTGCATTTTATTGTTGTCCAGTCTCCAAGGGTGATTCACCAGATTTTTTCTCTGCCTTTTCTTTTCCTCTTCCTTTTGCCCTCAGAAAGACCACCCATAGGGTTCGGCGGGGGCAGACGTCTCTGTGGAATAATAATGGGGTCGTCCTGGGAAAACTGCCCATGGAAAGGCCTGTCTGACAAAATAAAAAAAAAAAAAAAAGGAAAGAAAGAAAAAAGAAAAATTTGGTCTTGTTTCCGATCCCTCTCAGAAACATTCATCAGGGCACTCCTGCTGTTTGGAGGAGAGCAGCCCCATTGCAGCCCCAACCCACTCTCTGGCTTGGTCACCCTGCCACTGCCAGGACTGTTGGAGCCAAGGTCAGGAGGCTGGGGCGGGCAGTTTGGAAAGATGGCTGGTAAACGACAACCTCTGTGGCAAGAATGTTCCACGCTTTTTAATTGCCCTGCCCTGCCATTTTGTCAATGGAGATATACAGCGATGACACACTTTGTATTTCCTTGAACATGAATTTCTGATTTGAATGTGTTTTGTAATTCCACTGAGAGAAAGCAACATAATCAGTCAGCATTTTCTATATGTCAACACCACAATAAATTTTATTTTAACAAGTTGCCATATGGATTTGATTGAATGGCTCCTTATGTCCAGGCTGCTACTGGGAAAGGCTGCACGTGTCCATGGCACTGCCCATCAAGTGAGTCACCATGCTGCAGTGCAGGGAAAGCCTCAATACTGATGTCATTTCCTTATGGGGTGCTACTCAGTGACAACACCACATGACACACTAATCTGATGAAATCTGATGAAAGTGGCCAACATTACTCCACATTTTCTCTTGAGGGCAGAGTGGCATGTTTGGTCCAGCTACTTCAGAACCTTCTGTGGAGAAAAGATTAGCCCTCATGTATCTTATTCTCTTTCACACACACATAAATGGATTTCTCAGACTGACTGGAACTTTGTCCTGTCTGCACACCTTCTTTTATTGCTGCTATTCAGTGAAAAGGGCAAAATATCCATCGTCTGTTATGAAATAGTTTAATAAGAAAAGCAGGGAGGCCAGCCTCTGATAACATTGCACTATACACTCAGTGGCCCCTTTATTACGTCTACCTGTACAGTCTAATGCAGTTCAATGAAACAGCTCTGCCGTAAATTTTACATTTCATTGAAGTTTATAATATTCAGCTTTTGAATGACACTGTGGAGAATGTGTAAATTTAATTATATGTTTATTACAGAGGTTGTAGTTTGCAGAGGTTTTGTACTGGACTACATTATACTGAGAGGTGTTTCTGATTTTTTGTCCTCCCTATTCAAATACATGAGGGGGACAGAATATTGGAAACACCTATCAGTAAAATGCAGTCCAGTACAACAGCAGCACAAACTATGAGGTCAATGCCAAACAAATAACTGAATTAACACTTGTATTACTGTGACAAAAAGAAAACCGGAGCAATATAGGCATCAGAAAAGCAAACTTTATGGCAGAACAGTTGTATTCTATCTATTTAGTCATACATATATTAACTACTAGACTTAAAACTGATCCATCTTTGTTGTCTGAGGACAGAGTTGTTTTTGAAGGGCTGCACATGCAAACAGAATTATTCATATAGTTACACACTATTGCACACTGCCAACCCCTTGTTGTAGGAACAAATGAGGAAACAGTGCAGTTGTGTTATTTCCCTGTTTGTGGGCACAGAAAAGTTGGCTGCAGCTAAACTTTGGGACAACATCTGTCATCGGTAGCAAATCATGTGCTGATGTTTGTAAGATACTGTGGTCTTCAGTTTAAAAAATACTATTTAACCCTTTATTCCTCCAGTATATTGATATATTTCAGTCATCAACACCATTAGCTGGTTTGCAACACCTCCAACTGTAACCTACAGCATTTGGATTGACAGGGCTCTACTGTCTTATTCTCCCCTATTCTTCATTTTTCTCCCTGTGATGTTGCCGTTCATCCTCCTGGTTTCCCCGGGGCTGTTGCTAACTGCTCTCCACATACCTCACTGCCCTGTGGCCCAGCTGCCTCGCTCCAGCTCTGAGCCACAGGACAGGCAGTGATGGATGTGCCTCAGGGGTTCTCTGTGGGAGGTGGGTCCTCAGCATCAGACACAGTGTGCTCCTGGCTGCCATGGAGAGTGGAAGTTGTTAGTGCAGTCCACCCTATGCTGTATAGATCAGTGTTTCAGCACAACACAACTAGATGAAAGCAGCAATCTGCGACATCCCATATAATTGCATTTCCATTTTGCTCCTCCTTATTGCCAATTTATATAGCACAGTAGTGGTTCAACATAATAAAAGCAGCATTGCTGAGAGCAGGAACAGCAGCTTGGACTGAAGTTGGAATAAATAAGGGGGAATCTGGTAGTAAGCATGAGCAGAGACAATAACCATGACTGAACAGACAAAGAAAAGACCAGTACCTGCAGAAACTCAGACTTCATCAACAGAAAATCCAAAGGAAACGACACTGCCAAGTCTATTGCCAAGACATATCTGGGAAGTGCAGTGAAAAAAACACCATAGCAATTCCCTACTATCACCAAAGATGTCGCTAAAATAAATAAGTGAATAAATCTGGCACATTACAAGTTTTCAGCAGCAAAATTCCAACTTTGGATACACTTTCACTGTTTTATATGATCAATCTGTGCTGTTCAGAGCATTCAGGGCCCTACTTTTGTAATGAGGGATTGCAAATTTCCTTTTTATTGTACACATTACCTCAATCTGCATCTTTTTCTCCTAATTCAATAAGTAGCTTCCTACGTTACCCAGGATGACTCTCAATAACCACCAGAGAACATACGTGAACTTTGGTACATTCCGTTTCAAATCGGAGGTTGGAGCTTCTGGCGTCTTACTAGGAAAAATGCAGTGGCACCACCCTTCAAGTTGGAATTACAGATTTGAAACCCTGGCAAGATTTCTCAAAGTTTTCTGAGATGCAGTTACCTGAAATTACATCAGTATGGTAACCTACAATGTATGCACTGCACAGCAGTACTTTAGGCAGGTTTATAATCCTCAAAATATGCTTAGGCTACAATTTATAGAATTGCATGCCATTAAATCTATCAAAACGCTCCTGGTAAAATGGTTAAACACATGAAGTTGAAAAGTTAAGTTGCCCTTACAGTTCATTCTATATTAGCTAATGCTGCCAAAGTGACATGGCATTAACTGTTGCATGGAGCTTTATTTTACATTAGGCATGAAAAATGAGAAATCTTGAGGTTGTATGCAATTTTTTCTTCCTCGCCCAATAACCACAAATGTATTATGCATGCATTTTTACAACATTTTGACCTGGAAAACAAATATTTAATATTCAGTATAAAGCTAACTTTACTCAGTTTTGTTTGTGTGCAGCACATGGAGAAAGCTATAGTAACAGCAGTTGAGGTAAGGCGAGAGCTGTGCTCCAAAACACAGTTGTGACTGAACTGCATATTGTCTACATTTGTCCACTGGAATAAGAAAAATACACCACCACATAAAAAAAATAGACCCAGGAATGTAACATACATTGCCAATTGTTGTTTCAACAGTGTTAAAATGTTTTATGGTGCGTTTTCCTTTAAGTATTTAACAGACCACAATCACTCTGCACTGCACAAAAAGGGACATTTTAGTATTCTGTATTTCTGCTGCCTGTATGAGCAACAGGCCCCTATACAGCTTTAACTCTGCTTTACACTATAGGCCTACTTAGTCATGAATAATTAGGACCAACAACTCTTACAAAGTGGTGCAAGATAGCCTGCGCAAAAAACAAAACAAAACAAAAAAACAAAACATCCATTTAACACAGCCATTTCTCATGAGTGCATGGCCATGAGAAGTGGCCATTGGCTAAACTCATTAGTATAAAATGTGATCTCTGTTAGTGAGAGAATCCACAATGAAGTATTTGAGCACAGAACAAATCTGACCAATATCATCAGCACACCTACCAGCACCTAGAAATAGTTGGTGATGCTATTTGCTCATCAGAAAACTGTTACAGCAAAGCATATCATGGTTTTGTTTGACTCCAAATTTGTTGTTTTCCTGTGCTTGTTAGGCACAGCAAATACTGACCACTATTTGGTCATAACGCTGTCTTTATTTATGTAAGACTGTTGTATACAAGATAGATATCTGTCATTTGGGGGTGTTGCGCTATCTGTTCTGTATACAGCATGTTGTAATGTGAAGTTATGGGAGCCAGGCCCAAGAAAATTCTGCCCAGTCATTACAGCATGATGACGTGCAGTGGTGGATGGCAGAAAATGGTTCAGTCCACTTGATGTGAGGAAAGACATGTATTCTGAGATTGAGCGTCAAATTTCAACATGAAGCTCTAGTTCTCAAACTAGACCTTGATTGTGTTTACATTGTCACTGATTTATTAAGGTCTGCTCCATTCCTATATTACTTGGCTGGTAAAGAATAAACAATATACTATGTTTAGTTTGTTTCTTTAAGCTGTGGTGTGTACAGGCAGGGGGAGGGGTACGCACATACATCTTTTCAATAGGCTGTGGTAACGATGGCCCTCTGACCTCATGGTCTGAGAAGCCCGAGGCTTCCAGTGCTCCAGGCACCACGGCCTCACGACAACAAGATCTTTAAAGGTCTGTTTTCAGTTTGCATTGGACTAAAGATAACCTTTTTGCAATGGCTAACTGGCACACTAACTGTAACCAATCCAAATTCATTTAGATATGTGTGTTCATATCTGGTTTTCCTTTTTTTATGAGTTTGTTAGTTTCATGAAGGCCCCTGGGTTGGACCATTTAATCTTAGCATCAGCAAAGCATATGTTGCCTTAGAAACTGATAATATTGTGAGTGACATTCTTGTAATAAATTCCACAGAAATTATCGTGCTATTTTCAATGTTTTGTTTTTATTGCAAACAATATAATACAAAAGATAAGCTTTTAGGACAATGGCATGTTTACCTAGGGAAACTGCATTAAGAAGATGACAACATGAGAACTAATGATACGGAATATAAAATGAGGAACAAAAAGGATCCTGGTGATTCTAGAAAATTCTTTACAACACAGCCACAGCTTCCATAGTCATTAATTCATTTGTTAGAATGGAAAAAAAAGAGACAACTTCCAGTTTTTTCTTCTTTAAAGAAAGACTTTAAGATCGCGTTTAACGTAATTATAAGTAATCTATACATAACTAGATCATGAAAAAAAGAAACTTTGAAACGGAAAAATTTACAAACGATAAATAAACAAATTTGTACCACATATGCAGCACTATTCTGCTGAAAACGTTTCATTTCAGTTAGCTGCTGCTGAATTAAAAAAAAAAAAAAAAAGATAATTGCAAATAGTTATTATTTTCAAATAAAATTAATGCTAAAGAATAAATTAAGAAAAGATTAGGGAAATGGATGGGGCTGTGGGAATGATAGAAGCATGCCAGGCTCAGCGGAGACCTGCTGGCTGCAGAGGAGACTCAGGTCAGAGGCACTTCCTGTATCTCCTCAGGCAGGAAGCACATCTCTGCTGTGGCTTCCACACTGCAATGCCAGTGGATGGAGCCTCTCTGCTGCGGCTCCAGAGGCACCAATGGTATCAAGGCAGTACCCAGATAAAAACAAGCATTGCTCAATTATATCTAGCAACACAGTAAGGCCCCTAGTAGAATTACATGGCACCTGCTATAGCATTTCCAACACAATAATCTGAGCTAAAGCAAAGAACAAGAAGTGTAATATTCGCCTAATTCACTGATGACACTGTCATAATGGCCGGAAATTCAAAACTATCTCAAACCTGCATTGCTCAGTTCTTGCATCTCATGGGAATTACAATAAAATATGTACAGTACAAAGATTCAAAGCAGAATGTAGGCTATTATAAGACGGCAGTGTAAGTAAAGGGACTTTTCTTACTTCCTGTACAAAGACACATTAGTGAGAAGTAAGGCCACTGAGGGTTTTCACCTAGCATTCCAGCTCCCTACACCTGTGTTAAACCCTCACATGATGATGACAATGAGGATGATGAGGATGAAGGGGATTATGATGATGATGATGATGATGATGACAAGAGAAGAACACATACACAGTACATACTAAAATATTTATAACCTGTATGTCCTCACAGAGGATTTCATTTTTTTACATTATATCTAAAAAAATATAATCACAATTCCAAACAATACAAAAGGCACTGTCGTGAGCCAATCCAAAGATATATTTTCAGCACTATAAAAAAGTCCTTGTCATGTTTTTCTGTTGGCAATGAAGGGTGTGTGGCATGGTGGCACATAGGCCGCCGGGCGGAAAGAAGTCTATGCATGGGGTGGATGTTATACAGTCAATATGGAGGCTGGCCTTCTCAGGGCCTGGAGAGCTGTGTGTAGACAGGCTGCTGCTCCCAGTGCTGCGGACTGTGGGTCTGGGGCACAGAGGGAACCCCGGCGGTGTCGGCAATGGGGGTGTACATAGGCCTCTGGCTGGGGCTCATGTAGCTGAAAGTGGAGTACAGGCTGGAGCCCTGGCCAGCCGCATGGCTATAGTAGGAGTTGGCACCCCCTTGGTGGTCTGAATAGTCATATTGTGCCCGTGTGATGGAGGGGTAGGAGGAGGTGCTGTAGTGCTGCAGGTTGAAGGAGCCGTAGGTGACATGCTGTGGAGAGCCCTGCTCGCTGTAGTGGCTGGGGCTCAGCTGCTCTGTCTTGATCTGGGTGGGTCTCTGCTGACCCTGGCCTTGCTCTCCTCCTCCACCCAGCGTGGTCAGAGAGTGCTGCTGCTGCTGCTGCTGCTGCTGCTGCTGCTGCTGTTGCTGTTGCTTGGACATCCAGGCGTGGGCGCCGACGTTGGCTGCCTGGCCGACTGAGGAGCTACTGATACCGTAGCTGCCGGTGTAACCAGCCTGGGCCGCGCCGGTCACGCCAGCATGGCTATGGGGTGGCAGGTACTGATCAAACTCGTCGACGTCAAAACTCCCCATGTTAGAGATGACATCACTGCTCAACTCACCGATGTCCACAGCCCCAAAATCGATGTTGAGCTGGCGACCGGTGCCCTCCTGCATGGGGCGCCCCTCACGCTTAAGGTCAGCTTTGCTGCTGGGTAGGTCTGTTTTGGGGGTGGTTGGCGGTGTTGGTGGGCCTTGGGACTGACCTGGTGAATGAAAACAAAGAGTTAGCCTCACAGTCAACATGATATTAACACAAAAAGGGAGGTGAGGAAGACATTAAAAATATTAAACTGTTGGGTTGCACTGCATATGGAAATGGTGCTACATTTTTATCTGTTAACTAAATGCAAAGGCTTTTAAGGCTAGGAAAAGTTCAGTGCCATGTCAGAGACAGGTGTATTTGCATACTTGTAAAATCCACTAATCATTAACAGGTGCCTGTCTAGTACAGCCCCAAAAGGTGTCTAAAGATTAGATTTCTAAATAATCCGTCAAAAATGAGTCACAGCTGGAATCAATAAATGCAAGACAGTTCAAAGGTTTGTACCTGAATGCTCTCCGGGAGAGTGCACCTCGCCCATGCTGGACGCAGGAGAGTCGGCCTGCTGCAGCGCCTTGAAGATGGCATTTGGAGAGATGTGGGTTTGCTCGCCGTCCTCGGGCTCGCTTTGCCCGTTCTTCACTGATTTTCTTCGCCTGGGCTGATACTTGTAGTCGGGGTGGTCCTTCTTATGCTGCACTCTCAGGCGCTCAGCCTCCTCCACGAACGGACGTTTCTCTCCTTCGTTGAGAAGTCTGAAAGCAGCACAAAAAGTTGTACATTCACATTAGAATACATGCGAAAACAGACAATAGCCTCATTAGTGTACTAGACGTACGTGCCATTAATTAAATCATTCTAATATTTCTAATAAAAATATTTACAATGAAGTTAAAAAAATAAATAAATAAAGTTTGACCATCCGAAACTAAAATGTGTGCTATGTGCCCTCTACTGTGCACGCATTTCGGCCACTATAAAAGAAAATAAAGTCGAAATAATAATAATAATAATAATAATAATAATAATATATTTTTTAAAAATCGGTATTTGCTGCATTAATAATTTTAGTTTAACGCTGCACTGAAATATTATCCGCTCCGTTTAGGTCTACGCTCATCAGCAGGCAGGTAGTGTGTTACATTGCGCAGCGGCTAAATTCGCAATGCAAAAGTGATGGAAAGTGGAAAGTGAACACAGCCTACCTCCAAAGTTTGCCCAGGGTTTTGCTGAGCTCTGCGTTGTGCAGATGCGGGTACTGGTCGGCCAGTTTCCTCCGTGCAGCTTGAGCCCAAACCATGAAGGCGTTCATCGGTCTTTTGACGTGAGGTTTACTTTTACTGGAGCCGTTGACGCGCACCGGCATGGGCACCAGGGTCCAGTCGTAGCCCTTGAGCACCTGGGACACTGCGTCTCTGATACACACAGGGAACTTCTCTTCCTCAGTCTCTTTCTTATAATCTGGGCCCCCGAGGAGGTGGTTGTCGGACGGCCGGGTGTTTTCGGTATCGGAACCGGAGCCAGACGGGCACGGCGACCCTGCAGAGTCCTCAGACATGCTGGGGCTTGGAGCGTCGGAGTGACACTTCTCCTGTTCTTCTGTCATCTTCAGGTATGGGTCGAGGAGATTCATGCGAAAAAATTAAAGAAGAGCTTCTCGCAGTAAAATAGTTTTTTAGGAGAAAATCCTTCCCTCTAAATCCACGCGCTGTGCCCAAAGACTGCAATGACAGCCTGGAAGGGCGCACAGCTTGACTGGCAAACTTCACTCCTGCAAAGTAAAAGATGCCAAAAAAGTTTTGATGCTCCTTTGCTGAGTTTTGGACAAGAAAGTAAACTTCAAGTGGACGCGATGGAATGCTTTACTTTGCAAATGTGACATAAAGGAGAAATGTGACTGCGGGTACCTACTCTGAAAGGTTGCTCAGAAATGTGGAGACGGAATAGGCGAAGCCTGGATTTATGTTTCTCGGCAAGGAAACGATTGGGCGAAAATGTAAGTAGGCGGAGACGAAATACGACTCTGCTCCACATCCAGGCAAATAACTCCTTGCAGTCAACAAACAGTGAAAACTTAGTTGAAGTGGGGGGAAAAACTGCCTTTTTTCTCAGACTTATCTCTGCTGCTATTCAAATTTACCCCAAAGCTCAAACTTCTAAATGTAAGGTTCTGCATAAAACAATTACGTCTGTAAGAAATGATGTTAAAATGACACGAGGTCTATAGGCCCAACAGACACCAAAGCCATATTTAATATTATGATGGACTATTGTAGTATCGTATTATAGCAATATCACAGGAAATAATAATAACAATAATATATACAGCTTCGTCATGGCTCTGGTTTATTATTACGACAGACACCAAATCCCTGCAAACATTAGATCATGTTTTCATCAGGGCGTTTTGAACAATTAATAAAGTATTTGAATGGCCTAACAACAGTTACCCAGCCAAATAGATGTTTATTTACTTTTTTTTTAATCATAGACCCACCTTGCTATAAAAATGGTTTCAACAACAAGACTGACATATTAATAAACCACTTTATGTATTCTGTGTTCAGATACTTATTGATGGTTTATTTGTTTGCAGGCTCCCTATACCTCAGTTTATTTTTGTGAATTAGTTTGTCCGATTTTCTGTTACCTTTTTTTTTTCTTTTTTTTTTGTATCTCATACATGGGCTATAGTCGTGGTAATCTAATTTGTGACATTCACGGTTCACTGATGGTTTTGAAATGGAAGCATTTGTCATGAAGACTTTTTATCGAGTTAATCTTCATCTTAATCTTTGTATCTATTAAATCATAACTTAGTTTTGATTTAAAAATGTGCTTTTGTATGTCAACAAGTATGAGCATAGACTGCTGCAGAAGTTTTGAGCAGGACTGTCCCGTGTGTCTGCCGCCTGTTGAGGGATTATTATGGGCTGCAGCCTGGAGTCTCTCGTCTCTCAGCGCTGAACACGATGCACACGGGCCAACAGGGGGAGACAACAGTCCAGAAACTTGAGAGGGGCCCATGTCAATGTGCAGATACTGCAGTAATTAAAGCAGAATGAGGGGATATTGCAAAACATATCACAAGATAACACAATGTAAGTTTAATAATTGAATTCATAAGGACTATACACATTAGGCCCATCTCTTTCCAGCAGTTATTGGTCCAAACCAGGCGGAGGGCAAGAGTATGAAGGAACTGCTTCTCATTTCAAGTCTTTCTCATAAAGAAGAAGACCTCATACTTAATTGTTTTTGTTAATTAATTTGGAAAAGTGGATTTTCTTGAGTAATCTTAATGGATTATAGGGTTATAGGGCTATCTTTTAAATCTTGCAGTCTTGCTTACCTATTTCATGCAATTGCAATAAGACGAAAATGTAAGTCCCTACACCTAGTCATATGGATGTTTCCAACAGCCCCCTCCGCACACCTCGCGTTTACTTTTTGTATGTGCTTCTTTCGGGCAATAGTGATGATGACAATCATAACAGCATGACAGCAACAACAACAACAACAACAAAAACTACGATGATGATAATAATGATAATAATAATAACAAATAATAATAATAATAATAATAATAATAATAATAATAATAATAGTGATAATAATAATAATAATAATAATAATAATAATAACTAGATCTGCAAACAGGTATGAGCAGGGTCCAAGCCCCCTTGCGCTTGTTGGACCCAGCACCCCGCGGAGCCCGCCCGAGTCGTACCCCCAGGGCCAAGCATCCCAGACAAGTCTCAGGTCTGAAAGCTGGTGGCCAAATGGAACATAAGGGTTATTCTAATTAACAACTATAAATAAATATAGATTTAGATATAAA
>OMLB01005505.1:10199-21055 GCA_900302555.1 Myripristis jacobus
TATTTAGATATTATATTAGATTTTTCGT
This sequence comes from Myripristis jacobus, assembly GCA_900302555.1. Classification (NCBI taxonomy): domain Eukaryota; kingdom Metazoa; phylum Chordata; class Actinopteri; order Holocentriformes; family Holocentridae; genus Myripristis; species Myripristis jacobus. Next base: position 10,228 of record OMLB01005505.1, read on the forward strand.
TTGTTTAGTGCAGTGCAGTTTAAACATAAACTTTAAGTGTTAAGCGTTTTAGTTCACAGTGGAATAAAAATGTATGGTTTATTTCTAATCAGCATGTACATGCTACCATCTATTAGTTCTTAGATATAATGCACTGCAGCAAAAACAAACAAACAAAAAAAAACTGATGCAAACAGTTTCTGGTGTACAAAACTGGATTGGTATAGGCAATCTGCCATTAGACCACACACTTATCTCCTGCTCAGGGAATTTATCTAACACTGCTGATCCGTAGCCAATAGAAATGGAAACTGAATAGTCAGTCTGTTCAGGACCACCATCGCCTGTGCACTCATCATCACAGCACCTGCTTCCTTCACAGTGCAGCACGGACAAAGAAGAAGGAAGGACATTGTTGTACACTACTGAACATAATGCAATTATGTTGCCATTTCAATTCCAAGGTCCAAGTTCTGCATACTGCTGTAAACATCAGTCTTTTTTGGCTATGCAGCACTGGTTTTGTGTTTGCTGCATAACTGAACACAGCACTTGGCTCTGTTTACTGATGAGGAGTCGATGGTGAGGTAAACACGTCTTAAGAGAAACAGCGAGCGCTCGCCTCCATTTTTTCAGTGTGATGGAGGTCTGACAGAGCAGATGTGAAGTGAAGTGACTGCTGTGCTGCTGGCTGACTGCTCTCCTGAAGCAGGTAAACCAGGAGATGAATGCAGGTAGGGTAAACACACACAACTGGTCGGACAGAGCTCGACAACAACACAGCGCAAATGCATGCACAAACACACACACACAAGATGTAAACACATAGACATTTTCTGCTCAGCGTCACCCACATCCCCAAACAAATAGTGACTTCCTGCGGAGCCGCACACCCAGTAACCCAGTATCTAAATCCTGTATATCAAGGAGACATGAGTGCTCCTGGTAATGATGGAAGTTTGACAGAGTGGATGTGAAGTGACAGCTCCGCTGCTGGCTGCCTGCTCTCCTGGAGCAGGTAAACCAGGTAGAGTAAACACACACAGCTGGTTGCACAGAGCTGCAGAGATGGAGCAAACAAACAGACACATACAAGAAAGAAGGCCATAGAGGCAGACACAAAAAGGAAATCACATGCGCATTGGCAGGCATACACATACGTGCATATAACCACAAAGAGCAAATTATTTTGGCCTATGTAAAGGAACTATTTATTATACTGGGAGGTAGAGGGAAGGAAATATGGTTAGGTAGTCAAACAGAAAGCAAGACAGATGTGTATATGAATGTGCATTATGTACCTCAATAGCTTTCACAGCCAACAGCATTTGTCCACATTTCAATGAACCTTGAAGGCCAGACTCACTGGTGTCCTTCAAAATGGAATATACTGTTAAAGAAGGGCATTATGTGTCATACAAGATAGCATATGTAAGAGGACTATATGCTGGAACATTTGGTTCCACTTACTGATTTAGGTAGACAGGCGAGCAGGATCACAGTTGCACAAACAAGCAACACCGATGGACAAGGCAAGAAGGCACTGAGACTGATGTGTGGGTACATTCTGCAAAAAGGCATTGCATCCAGCCTCAACTTCAGCCGAAGAGAGACCATTAGTCTCTGGTCCGGGCCCAGGCCTGTCAGTTGTGATAGTAGCAGGTAGAAGGCTGAGACTGTGGCACACCAGCTGTGTCCCACTGGTGCCTCTCCTCCTCCATCCCTCCACCACCTCTGCAACACAAACACATGCTAAACAGGCCACTGTCTCCACTGCCTCCCACATTCAGCTGCAAATGAGTCTGCTTTGGGCCCCAGCGCCCTGTTTGATGTGACAGACAATAAGGATGAATTTTCATTTGCACAGGTTTCTGAAAACTCTGATGCGTATTGTTCGCGCCCCTCGCACCAAATGTAATCTGTGGCCAGCTCTGTGCGCTCAGGTGTCTGGTACTACATGTTGAAGATGCAAATTCAAACGGCGTGCACATAAACACACACCAAGAGTCTAATACAACTTCATGATATTTAGAATCTTGTGAAGATTATATTCCTCCACAATGAAAGGATTATATGATAACCGCAAAAATTGGACATTTTGGAAGTTTTTTTAAGGTAAAAAAAAAAAAAGGTTTGATCATTGTTAAGTTTGGTAGAACACTTTTGGATAAGGTTAATGGTGCACTATGCAAAACCTATGTTAGACCTTCTATGGGTGGATTAAGACTGCTGGGTGTGTGTGCGGGCGTGTAGTCCACCTCAAAGGCAGGAGGCTAACAGTTAGCATTTGGAGCATCCAGCCAGTAGCACTCAGTAACAATGAGAGGAAGATAGCACCACTACTGTCCTACATAACACCTAGGAAGAAATTAAACACCAAAGTGTCTTTGGCAGTATTGATTTGACACAAGCATTTTTTCATTAACATTGGGTTTTAGCCTTATTCACGTCATCATTAGGGGGATTAGACTTTGAGGTGCCATAGACTCTTGTGTTATAAAAGTACTGTTTCAAGAGTAGGATTAATCACAGTAGCATCTGAAAATGTTCTCACTAGCTACAATATAACATTTCCCATGTGTGAATTATGTTTTCTTACCATTGTTTTATTGCTTTAGAGTGAATGAAAGTCAATCAGCAGAGTAGCCTGTCACCTCCATTCATTTCATAACATGAAAACCGTGATGGTTAAACACAGCTAGTCTTTTAGGCTTTAAAATTATGATTGTGTGATCTCTATGTCATTTGATTCAAAACTACTCTTGAAATCATACTTTTATCGCAGAATTTTAACATTAGAGTCTATGGCACTTCCACAGCTAATCCCCGTCATGATTCAGTTCAGCCAACATGGTGCTGAGGCGCATAACGCAACTTGCTTGATACCTGTCCAAAAATTTGTTTGTCAGGCTGAGCTGCAACAGTCTTAGGCCATTATGAAGCTGGAATCCAGCAGCACAACATCAGGCCATTTTACTGGATGAGGAACAGAGTGAGAAAAACAAGCACAAGGGGATAAAAGTGGCAGGTCTAGTTTTCATTGACTAACCAGTAGGTTAAAAGTTGGATTTAATTGAAGCCCACAGGCAGCTACAAGCTAGTATTGACAGGCTGCTTATGCCAGCCTATGGGTATAACAGTTGACCGGTGAACATACCATTATTGTTTTTCATTCATAAGGGGAATTTGAATGACATGACTAACATAACCATGGCATTTAGATTTACATTATTCATTGCTATGCATCTAGGAGGCAGAAGTATGCTGTTAACAATGCTAGGACAGAATGAACACCATTGCTCTTTCACTTTCAGTTGCATCTGTGGCTAAAGATGTGTTGAATGTGGCCTATTGATTTCCTCATTACCCTCAGCCTACTTAACAACAGGCAACTGCTAATGCACTAGTGATTACTATTCAATTTGCAGCACAAGTTCTATGAAGGTAATCTTTTCTTCACAGTCCACAAGGACAAGGACAACCACATGTTTACATTAGAAGAATATGGAAGTATGAAGAAGTTTAACTTGTATGTAAATTCAGAATTTCTGCAGTGGACCTTTCCAATGCCTTTTACTTTGCATAATATAGCCAGTTTTCCATTACATGGTACAGTTCTACTCACCTCGACTCGCTTTTTGGGGGTGTTCCATCAGGCCAAATTTTTGGGATAGTTTCTGGTACTGGACACTATTTTTGGGACCACCTCTGTTGACGTTCCAAGTGGGTTTGGTCAGGGAGAAATTGAACAGTGAAGCCCCGGTGGTCATTACTTGCAACTAGGAAATACCAAAGCGAGAGCCACAAAACGTGTGCCATAGTTAATCTATTCATGTAAAAACATAACAAATTTCAACCAGTCATTTTTAGTTGGTCTTGATTTATTTAGAATCAAACACTCTTGTGGGGCTCTGGTAGAGAAAGGAGGAAAAACAAGTAAACATGCCCACAAGTGACTGGCAGGGCCTTGCATTGAGAAGGTACTCTCTGCAATGGAAAACAAAATCCAGAAAAGTAAAGTGAGTAGAGCCAAGGCGAGTACAGCCTATACTACGCAAAGGAAAAGCGCCATTTGTTATTGAATTGCTTTGTGATTCTTAATGCAAGAACACATTTATGAACTGGTAAACATCCATGGCCAACATCGGCCGCCAATATGAAAATGGTCAAGGAATACTTCTTTTCAAAGACAGAGAATAACTCTGAATTGACTTTAACTTTCTTTACATTTGTATGGTGCATGTGTTTTCGCTGAATTGTGTATATCAGTCTCAATGTCATTGCCATGTCAGTCTTGACTGTTTTGCTCAGCTGCTCGACTGGAAGAGGTCCAGCTTTTCACATACAAGCTGCTGCTGGCAGACAAAAGTTTAAATGAAGAGACATGTCAGACAAGTTTATATCGAGGTGAATTCTCTATATATTTGTTGTGGTCCTGAATGGTGTTCCTCTTCTTTCTCTCCTCTATTTAAATCCATGCTAATTAACAGTCATGTAGAAATCTATAAAATATAAAATATAGAGATTTTATCAGTCTGTTTTGTTGATTTTTATGTTGTGGGCAAGAGTGAATGCGCTCAAGGAAACAAAATATTCTCTTCCCTTCAGCCTGTCTTTCACATCCTCAAGGGACAATCATTACCAAATATTACAAAGGCTAACTATTTAAACCCTTGCTCCCACTGAAAGCCAATTCATACTGACTGAAGAAGAGGACCGAAAAGAGAATGAAAGGAAGGAAAAAAGGGGACAAAAGCCAAGATAGACACAGAGAGAAAGTGGAGGAGAGAAAGAGGACGGGAAAGACTTAGAGAGGGAGACACAGAAAGAGCGAGACACATATAGAGAGAGAGATGGAGAAGAGGAGGCTCTTTTGGGGTGCAGTGGGCTGTGAGACAGGTCCATTCACTCTGATCTAAACACTGTGTCCCACTGCGCATCAGCGCTCTCACCCAGGCAGCCAACACTGGCAACAGACTCAAAGTTAACCAGTCAACTCCATTACAGTGCAGGGGGCGTGTACAGACCTGCCACACCAAAGGGATCACGCCGGCCAGCCAAGAATATTAATTGCTTTTAAATGAAGTGGAAGTCTCTTTATTGGGTGTCTGGTGTTGGTTTGTTATCTGCGGGGTTGAAAAGGCCCCTCTGCTCTTTGGTTTCGCCGCCTTTGAAAGAGAAACTGACTCTGGATGAGGTCATTGATCAGCAGGGGCTGTATACTCCCAGTGGGTTTTTGTGTGTCCTGCCCCTTTAACTACCCCCATTGTACTCTGCCCATTCAACCCTCAATGCAGTGCGGTCAATAAACATATTTGTTAATGATGCCACATGCTTTCCACTGAGTCTGTGTTTACTGACTATGCTAACATATACATACAACTATATGTACTGAATATTTTGAGTAAGGAATTGATAATCTGTATGTCCACTGAAGCCAAATGACAGCAATCAACAAAGACCTTAAGTACATGTTGACATTTTCCACTCTTCAGTCGGTAATACATACCACAAATTTTGCCTAATAAAACTTTACATATCAGGAAAAAATGAGAACATTTTAGAGGATGAAGCAAAATAAATGTGAGTGCTATGCACTGCACACTGGGGTGTATTACTTCATCTTGTAGGTAATTCCTTGCTGCCTGGCTGTGACTAAATGCATTTCCACCTGTGAGCCCCAGCGGGCCCACAATGGCTGATGTAGCTCAAATCATGTACAGTGTGTCCACCTCTCTGGTCCCTACTGAGCTCTGTGTCTGAGGCCTAGCAGGCTAGCAGGGGGAGAGGATAGAGGACATTATCTATAATTCCCTCTGCCGTGTCTCTCAAAAGGGGCCCAGGCACCAAACAAAGCCCTGCTGCTAGACAGCTCTGGAGATGAAGACGAAGCTGTGGTTTCACATCCCCATGAATAAGGTTAGATATTAATCCAGCTAAGAGAAGAAAAAACATGCTACAGGTTGCTTTCTAAGCTTCCTTTGTGGGAGTATTTCTTTGTGTTGCTGTCTATCTGGCTTGTGAATAGGACGCCCCCACCCTCCCTGCAGACTATGTCCATTGAAAAAATTGGCTCATAAATACGTGCTATTAGAATATTTGTGTAGATGAGTAATAACTTATTAGTTGCAATTACTGGTCATCTATTAGTCTGGTATAATAGACTGATTAGGCAGTGGTCCTTTTAACTTCTGAAGAAGTAATTTGGAAGACAGCCTACCTTTGACAAGGCAAAGAAAAGGCTGCCTTTATTCAGGCCATATCTGGCTATTGTACTAACAGACATGTTATAATGGGATTACTAGGGACTGCAGTGGACTGATAAAATCGATGGCGAACGCATCATTTTGTATAATTCACAGGTACTGGAGATGAGAGGAGATCTTGGCTAGTGAGAGGGCACTTGAAACAGGGTGGATAGAGAGTAGTCTATCCATTACACAACCTATATTTGCAGCAGTACACTTGCAGTGATATACCACATACTGTATATACAGTGATGCCATACAAATGCCATTCACTTGATTTTTTTTTTTTTTTTTTATCATGGTGACTATGGCGCATTTTGACTTTTGCAGTTTTTCGGAGGCACGCTTTACCTCAAAATGTTACATTCACTTTGAAGGTGACCTGTGTTTGACCTCTGAGAAATTGGAAGCATACCTCCCCTGTACAGGTAGTACTGGTCCTTTGTCAAAGATGATGACAAGCCCCTATTCACATTCTCTCTGAGTTTCCCAAGGACATACTATTGTCACAGAACATACCATCCTTGCCTGAAATCTTTCATTATAAAGAACAATGCAAGCTCTTGTGGCTATGGTCCTGGACTATGACTGTTTTCATCTCCTTCTTGTTGTCTCTCTGTTGTTTTTTTTAATCCAAGAAGATACTAGTAAATATATCCACTTATATCAATCAACAGGTCTCAACATAAAGTGCATCCATAAGTGAGGACAGCTGTGCAAGGACAATACACACCAACATAATGTGCAACAAGCAGCAATCAAAGTAATGGGATGGGAAACTGCTTTGAGTTTTCCCAAAAGATATTATGGGAAACAAAATGAAATGAGATTTGATTAAATGTGCCTAAACAAGACACTGCTAATGCCTTTGTGGCCCACCAGTCTCTGCTGGGAAAGCGTGTGGTGGCTACACTGTGCCAGACATAGATGCACTTGCATCCACAGATGACAGGGTTGACACTGGGCCCAAAAACAGAAAACAATAATAATCTTTCCATCGGTGCTAAGCAAAATGTACTGCTGTCTTTGCTACCCTCTTGTCCTCTGTCTTTATACCTCTGCCTCTTCCTTGCCTGTTGTTTATTCTAATGAGGTCCAGAGGGAGCAGCTGGTGGTGACATGGGGTTGATTATGCTGTTCCCACAGTGACATATTCAAAGGCAGCGGAGGAAGACACCATTGTTGCCTCTGATCTGTGGATGACAGCCCTGCCTGTTGCACCAGCTCCAGACTGGCGATCGCATGGTGAGAGGGGATACAGGGTGTGCATACATGGACTCATACATGCTAGGGTTCGTCAGATATGGATTTTTGAAAGCCAACACCAAGGGCAATATTTTTGGGCTCAAACTGCTGATGACCATTTTGTACCAATATTAAATATCTTTGACTGACTACATTCATGCCATATATTACAAGAATTAAGAAAGGCAAGTCTGGAAACCCCACTGGAATAGCATTTAGACCATCAAGGGACACTAAAGAAAGTCATTAAGGGTTGTCAGTTCTATAAGGCAGAGTGACCCACCACATGCCGTCAGTAGTTAAATAAACTGTGGGATACATTAAGTCTTTAAAGAAAGAATTAATTAATGACACATTTTTAACAATTTAATAGGTGAATAAATTTTGCAAAAAAATTTATAAAAATCAATTGTAGGTTTTATGGATTATGCTCTCTATGGCTATGGTCAGGAGGGAATGTCCATCAGACAGATGGATCTTCACATCATGACCGGCCAGCATCTGATATTTAATGAAAGGTATATCAGCAAACTAATACACATAGAACATGCAATGCATTGGCAGGGACACACACACATCAAAACACATCTTAGTGCACGCACACATTCAGCACACCCTGAGAAGGAAAGCTCAAGGAAACACAAAGAGGCTCAACTCTGTTTAAAAGCACAGGGCAATAAACATGCACACAAGTAAAGGACAATAGTGCAGTCAGTCAGTCAGTCCAGCTCCTCCATCACAAGGCCCAGTTTGGATCATTTGGTCGGTAATTGCTGCCCACAAGTGAGCCACTCCACATGAATGGAAGTGCAGTAAAACGTCAGTGGCCAAGATCAGTGTCTGCTCTCAGGTAATAGCAACCCCTCCACCCCCCCCGTTCCCCCTTTCTACCCCGCTCTGTCCCTGCCTTCCCCTCCTCGGTGCTTCTTGTGCTGAATGAGAGGATAAAAGTAGCGAGGGTGAGGCAGAAGGGCAGGCTTTGCGGAGAGGAGGGCCGATATAGGCAGGCCATAATTACCTGTAATGAGACTTTTGTCTTGGAACATTATAGAAATGTTCTTGAAGTCACCCTGGAGGTGGTTTTCAGAGAGAAGAAGAGCCATACACGCCTCAAGTCCTCTCATTGCCCTTCTCATCCATATGTGCAGTAATAAGTAATTACTGAAGTCTCATTGAAGTCCATGTAGTGCATTCTCCCTCTCTCCCTGTCTGTCTCTCTCTCGAGGCAGATGAATACCCACCACTCACCTATTACACAAAGTGACACTCCTAGAGATCCGACGTGCCATCTCAATCTTCCTCTTCAGCTCTCCTCGTTCCTCTCCTCCCCCCAGTTTGAGAAAACAGCTGCCACCCTTTGATGTCTTACTGGCGTTGCACTGGGTCACCTTCAACGCTGCATCTGACAAGGTACCTATTCATGCTATTCTTGTGACGTTGAAATCATTTTCTCTACAGCACCCTGCAACAAATACCAATCACTGGCTTCCTGTATTGATTCCTGACACCTATAAATTGATAATTAACACCCAGAGTCTGAAAATAAATCGACTTTTTGGGAGTTTGGCCCACTGGCCACCATATCCAATATGTGACAAGAGGACTGGCACCAAATTCATCTCAGCCATGTGTCTGCAGTGGATAGCTCTGCCCAATGCACATGCTAGCACTATAGCATATCTTACATAATTCTTTGGATCATTCAAAAGCGAGTATTGGCTTTTATGCTATGACCTGTAAATTCATATTTTCTGAAAGCAAAATCGTAATCATCATTACTTCATCACTGCTGAAGTCCATTACAAAAACCTTGAGCTGTCTGGCAACGAACGGTGATGTTTGAAGTGCATTCTTATTGTTGAATTGTACCATTCCCCTAAACAGGCCTGGTAGATTTAGGTGCATTATAGGTCCTCGATCCATGAAGGTGTGGTCTTTGGAGAACCTAAAGCTTGATCTGCTAACTAGCTAGTAGTCGCTTATCGTGGGTTCACCCTTGCGAAGCCTCACAAGATCAAGCAACTTTTACTATTCATCAGAATCAGAAATACTTTATTGATCCAAAAGGGGAAATTTCATTAGACAACTTTAAAGTATGACATGAGGTTACAGTTTCATCTTTTAAATTAGCATCTATTCTAAATATGAATGCTTAAAATGGGTAACATTATAAACAACACCTTCCATTTTTATCACACCACTATGTAGTCTTCACTCTCCTTTTCACCACCACTGCTGCCACTGTATTTTTCCAAAATGACAACTGCAAAATGGATTTTGGGACATGAGGACGTCAAAGGCTACACTGGTTGTGTCCTTCAAATTCTGCTAAAGGAAGGGTTCATATTTGGTGCCCATTCAGAGGACACTTTGGATTGAGACAGCCTTGTTGAGCGAATATGATGTATGAGGTCTCTGAATTGGGACACAGCTTCACAGAAATGATGTTGGTGCCAGTCCTCTCATCATACAAGGTAACCAAGGGACCAAACTTTCAAAAAGCTGGCAGTGTGTACTCTGCATACCTGCTAAATGCCAAAAAAAGATTTTCATTGCAGGATAAATGAAGCAGTTGTGACACTGGCTAGTAATTTCTTGAACGCCTGTTACTTTACCTGTAGTATTTGGTCTTTATAGCTGACGAATGTTTAAGAAAAAGTAGATTGACTTGGCAGATAGCAGGTGTGCAGTGACTTAATATTTCCATTATGAGCCATGGTTCATCACTGTGTGCACATACATATAGTATACACACACACACACACACACACACACACCTGTATTAAATTAACTCATGTGTAAACATAGCCCTCTCTGTTTATCCATCAACTTCTTTTCAAGGCCTTGAGTCCTTAACGAAGACAGTGAACACCATTACTGAATTAACCCTGAGCAAAATTCAGTATAATTTGGAACATTTTGAATGCGGTGCGGAGAACACCATGATATGACCTAGCAGGGAGGAAGCGCACTTGATATTTCTAAGAACTTGAAAATGAAGCTGGAGAGCTTAAGAGTCATTGTTTGAGTTAAAGTACATTGATAAAAGATATCTATCTGCCATCTTACTGCTGCTGTGGAGAAAAAGCACGAGAGGTATTTGAGAAAGCGCAAGAGCAATGATGAGGGCACCAGGAGGCACTCCATACTTAGCTCTCAGGTGGGGTTTCAGAATGGAGTGCTTTGAGTGTATGTGAGTGTATTGGTCTGGGTTTGTGTGTGTGTGTGTGTGTATGTATGTCTGTGTGTGTGTGTGTGTGTGTGTGTTTGTGTGTGCGTGTGTGTTTGTGGGTTTGAGCTTCCAAGGCTCAGACTTTTTGTCATGATAGAAAACAACCCTTGGTGATGGCACACGT
>OMLB01005510.1:9929-22304 GCA_900302555.1 Myripristis jacobus
AAAAAAAAAAAAAAAAAAAAAAAAAAAAAGGAACACACACACACTGCAAAATCCTCCTTCTGTCCTCAGATGTTGCCTGAGGGGTTGACAAAGAAATGCGATACACCTGAGTATGTAAAATTGTGTACTTTCCAAGAGTATGAGAGCAGCTCACTAGCGATGTATCTAAGGCCAGTGGCTGTACATCAGAGCTCCTTCTAAAGCTTCATGAATGCTCTCCCTCTTTTCTTTGTGTGAGCAACATGAAAGACATTAAGGTAAACTAAGTGCAAAAGGAATGCAGGAGACCATGAGATAGGAAGAATATTACAGGCAGAGAGTGAGATAGGGGGAGCATGATATACAGAGAGAGCAGGAGAAAATAACAGTGCAGGATGTCATTCATCAGCTCTGCGCTTCCTGACAGGAAAATGAAAATAGAAAACAACAGAGAACGGTGAAAATGGCATCTGAGAAAGCACTTGTACTCAAGTGCATCCTCTTCTCAAGGATTTACTGCAATCACACTTCTTTAAAGAGGATGTAACATGACTACACACTTGCCCACAAATCCACACTGATGAACTCAGCTGTGAACATAGCCCAAGGCCAAAGTCCTTATGAATGAAATTGCAGGTATTAACATGATGAACCTGCACCAACATCCTCAGGCTATCTGGATGTATTGGCGTTGATTCAAACAGAGTAGATACATGTACTGGCCTTCCACAAAGACTAAGCTTGGTCAAACTGATTTAGATACATTTAACCGGCATTACTGGAAGATCAACACAGTGTAGCATGTACAACTTTTTTTTTTAAGTGTTAATGTTTCATGCCAAGCACAGCCGCAGCAGTTTGGTAATTCTTTATGTGACAATATAATCAATTCTGAATCAGAGGTGATGAATGTGCCACATTCAAATAGGATAATTTACAGGACTAAGCACGTAATAAGTGAATAAACAGGCTCAGCAAATGTGCTGATCTGAACTCCTATTCCCTGTGTGTGTGTGTGTGTGTGTGTGTGTGTGTAAGATAACTTTAACACACCCAGAACACACCCTTGCTTGATCAGCATAGAGAAGCAAAGCTGCCTTGGTTGTAACATGTTGAAGACAGTTTTCTTTACAGAGTAGCAACAAGAAAAAGACTAAAGCACTCTGCCCAAAACAAGGGTTTAACAGCCATTATTTTACTGGATTATTCATAACTTCACACTATGCATTATCCAGGAAATTAAGGGCTTTTAACACCATCAGTGACAGAGCACTTAGGCTCTTTTCCTCTAGTTTGGCTTTTGACGCAGTCTTCACAATGTCAAGATTAAGTTAGTCACCTATCAACGAAACAATACCAGACCAGAGTTAAAGCTTTCAGATGTGTCTAACTGCTCTGCTGAAAAACCTTCGACAGTCACAGGATGTAGGCTCAGCTACCAACAAGGCACATGGATGACGGATGGATCATGAAAGTGGTCTAACAAGCCAGCAAGGCCCAGTCACGGTGATTTAGAGCTGTCGGGAGGCAGAATTTTCCTTAATAACATTAGCTATAGCCAGCCTCCCTGAGACGACGACAGGAAGGGTGCGTCAGGGGAAACGATAGAACAATGAGCGGATGAATGGAAGGATGAAGGAGAGAAAGGGCTGATCACTGACGGGGAACGATGGATGATATGACACATGAGTGAGGAAGTGGCTGGATGGAGGCCTTGGAAAGTTCTGATAGAGAACAGGCCAATCTCCGAATGCCGAACATATCTAAATGACACACTCACACGGGACAAAGATACAGAAGTCTAAGGATCGCTTTCCAAACCTCAACAGTAACATGGAGAGTGAATTTACTGCAGCGCTGTTCTGTGAAGAGGGAAGTGCTGTGCTGTAACACGTCTAACAGATGGTCCTACCTTGGAGCAGAGAACACAGACTGAGCAGCGAGTGTGTTTACATGCACGCAGTATTCCAAATATAAACCTTTAACCCAGTTAATGTCAGTTTCAGGCTAGCTGTACGCTCTTTTTGACTATAGGAACTTAGAGAAGCGTACAACGCTGTGAAACCTATTTCATGGGTTCTTGAATTGTTTCTTTGGGCTACAACACAGTTCCAGGTCAAGCTCCTGGAACCTAATTTCAGCCCTGGTTGGGGAGTGGTAATAAAATCTGAATAGCTGGAACCTTTAGGAGGAGCTAGCAGTGCTGCTGATCTTGACTGGCCAAACACTGACATAATGATACTTCCGTAAACACACGCCATCATCAGAGTGCCACAATAACACAGCCATTAAAACAGCCAAAGTGTGAAAACAAAAATCAGAACGACAGAAACTGCAAGTTGGACGAATTAAGTGGCACATTTTCTTTTCAGCATTTGGGGAGAAGAGAGTATTCAGTGGGAGCTTGACTGGGCAAGCAGAAATTATATTAGAAATACACTTTCATGTATGGCTCTTAATGCAGTGGAAATGAAAACAAAAGCCAAGGCACAACTTCACAGGTTCTATAAAGTCCTTGGTTACCTATGAGAGTCAAACACATCTTTTAGTTGCCCTGGATGGGTGCCAGTTAAATGCTTCAAATGTGAAATGTAGTATGTTAAATATCCCTATATTCACAAATAAACAATATTCTGAATATTACCTTAGATAAAGATTTTACAGACAAAAAACACTGATAATGGAAAAACTAGTGCCGGTACAAGAAGGTTTCTGTAACTGAGGTGTAACATAAACATCTCAAATACTATTAGAATATTAATGTGCTTGTAAACATATACAAACACAACAGAGCACAAACACAGCGAACCACCGCCCTCCAGTCTCCACTCAGCTGTTCTAACCAAACTAGCTGAGATGCAAAGTGGGAAAATAAGCTCTGCGTGCACTCATGGACATTGTAGTAATAATCAAAAACAATATCTGAGATATTTTCAAAACAACTGCTCCCATGAGCACTAATCTCATGTCAACAAATGGGCATTCCAACTGCATGTCAGAGGGCTTACAATAAGACGACCTCTGTGAGGAAAACTGAACAGCACTTTGTTATTCTTTCATTACATAAGTGGAACATACAGACAGGGGCTCAACGCTGTGCAAAGCGCCCGGTAAGAACAGAATGTCAGTCTGTAAAAGCCTGACTTGGCTTAGAGACCACTGGACCCGATGTCGACTGGATGTTGTCATGTGGCTGAGGACTGAGCAGAAACTTCCTTCACAACAAGCATGTTTTCAGTGGTGTCAAAACATACAGCTTTCTGAGAATGTTTAAGATGTTGAGTCATTTTATGAGTTTGTTTACTGACCATTGTTCTGTATTGTTTTATGGATATAGGAAGACAGAAGGTTACATGTGATAGCCAGCAGTTACTCATGCTTGCGAAGCGTAGCATAACAAAATAAACTGAGGGAAAACTGCAGTCTGGACCGATGCTCATGTTCAACTATTTTTTAAATGTGCTTTCATCTGGCGTGTAAACTGTGGCAAGGAGTGAAAACAAGTCCAACATAAATTACAAGGCCAGAAACAAGATTTACTTGGACGATTCAGAACAAAGAAAATAAACTGTAGGTGTGATCACACCCTTATTCCTGAGTAGCAAATGGGCTGCTGGACAGGGTCACTGGATTATCTAATGTGTGTGTCTAGCGAGCCAAATTTTGCCTAATCTAAACATACAGGAAAGTCTGTTTGATTAAACTTCTTCATTGCAGGATCACATATTTATGCAGATCACATGAGGCAAAATTTCAAATCAAGTTTCATTCGAATACAAAAACACAGCCTTAAAAAGGCTATCAGTCACCTTCTAAATTGACCAGCCTCAACAATGATTGAAGCTCAAATGACAAAAAACAGAAGCATATCATAAATTATTTAGCCTGGATGAAAAGCACTATAAATGTGATGATTCTTCCATAACCTTGCAGAATCATGCTGGCTTCATCCTATTAATATGATCTTAATCCTTACGGAAATCTGTCTCATACTCTAATACGAGCAATCCATTTCAATTAAATACACTTAATTCACTCAAGAAGGATGGAGATTCTGCAGGTATAAAACAGACTGCAGTAAAACACATACTAAATGCATGGATTTGGCAAGTTAACCAAGAAATAGAGTCTAGCTACAAAGAAAGTTAAATGCAACATCATGCAATTATATTCTTGTATGATAAAACAAAGAAAACAAGATTAAAACAGTCATAAAAGAAAACAATAAAAATACTTTGAGAATTTGGAGCGGACTAGAAAAGAAAATGGTCCGACAGCCAACCTTCACAGGGACTCAATCAAAGACAACAATCGAAAGACAACATTTTATTCAAAGATGAGAAACTACAGGACTACGGCCAAGTGTCGTACTGCGTTCGATGTCTGCTATGTGGGATTTCTACGAAGTGTGTGCAGAAGATTCAAAGTTCGCTGTTTGTAAACCATGCAAAGAAAAGGCTGCCTGTGGAGGAAGTACCACAAAACCATGCCGCATCATTAGAATTGTTTGCGTATCACTTATAGAATGACATTGACTGGATCAACTGTGGATCGACTGTGCATCGACAGCGGCTACAACCAGTGTTTTCACTACAACTGAGCATCTCCTCTCCTGCTGTTGCTGTTGGTAATCACTGGCTGTCCACTCAGTCGACTCAGAGACTCAAGACCGTGAGAAATATAATGATTCTGAAATGTTCTCAGTGATAATGATTCCCCAGTCAAGAAAGCAAAATACGTTGTGCTATTTAAAAGAGTAAACAGAGGCACTGTCGTGTCACAGATGACACACAAACTGACCACCAACACCAGAGAACAGCATTTTACTGGAGTTGACCCACAGGTCCTGGACAGACCAGGGATGAGGATCATAACCCGCTCCCAGTCGGAAAAATATTGGCAGGTCACGCTTACAATTTCAGTTATTCTGAGAGGATGTCTCCCAAATTTGAAACATGTATGCAAAGCATTTTAGGCAACTCCAATAAAAAATGACCGAGATAATAAATTCCAAGTCTCTGCCATAAGATGTAAGTGTATATGTCAAACTATAACCTCATGCCATTTTAAAAAGAATGGACAGTCCACTCCCCTTTGCATTTTTTCGTTACTGAGACAGCAGGAACACTGATAAGGAACAGGGGAGAAAATGTTCTGGTAGGATTCGAAACTAAACCAGCAGATGTTCATTTTGTCCCAGGAGGCAGTGAGGGTATAGTCTTCACCAAAATGCAATTTGTAGACAAACAACCCCATCACCGTTTTCTCATACACAGCAAACTATGTTCTACACAAACTATCTCTGGACATACAAAAAGCCATTACAATTATTTGGAATGGAGAGAGACGTGGACAGTCCCGGTCTCTCCACCCCTCTTTTGGCCACTAACTGGCTAGCTGGCTTCTGTCCATCACACTCAATCCATGTTAGGGGCTTCTCGTTCTCACTCATCCACTTAACACCAGCCCAGGGGAGAGCAGGCAGGCAGGGAGGGGTGATTGGGAGGTGGGAGGTGTCCTGTGAAAGCCACAATCACAGTCGCTGATGTGTGCACCGTGCAATTCTAACCACTATTAAATTTCATTTCTACTAGGCCACGTCAACACAGCTGTCAACCACACAGACGTCATGAAAACACATCTAATCTTTTGGCGTGGTGACTCATCAGGTGCTGTAAAGAGTGAAACTGTTCAGCAAACAGGTGTAACTTGAAGATAAAAGAAGCACTGACTAACTTCACTGCAACGTATCCATGTCCTGGCATGAATTTGTAACTGACAGGAAGCTCTGGAATAAGATTTTTCCAAATTGGGAAATGGGAAATAGATTTTCATACTTTTTTCAGTCCCTCAGTCCCTTGTTCCTGACCATAACCCCATAAACTCTTGGCTAGGCCACAGAGCAACGTGCCCAGCCAGTATCACAGCAGCTTGGCTGAACAAAGACAGACAGACAAAGAAAGGTCACAACTGCACCAAGGATAGTAGGATGAAACCAAGTATAGTGGCTGATGAAAGGAGAGAGATGGATGAGGTGCGGCAGGGGGCGTGCAGCAAACACAACAGCCGGGAAGAGCATAACAAGGCAGGCAGACACGTTCTTAACATGCTGGAGATGCTTGGCCAGAGACCCAGCTGTTAATAAGGGAGCAGTTGTGACACTACAAAGATGCATGTTGAACATTTAAGTAATAACGATGGTAAATAAGTACGGTATATATTTCTAGTGAGGAAAATATATACATTAATACATATTTTGGTTAATTTTGTGTGATGGCGCTAAACTTATGTTATATTTTGGCTGTATTCTTCAGTTAAAATATAGGCCAGATTTGGCAGATAATTTATGGTTAGTGCTCATAAATGGTATTATCAATGAGAATGTGTGTGTGTGTGTGTGTGTGTGTGTGTGTGTGTGTGTGTGTGTGTGTGTGTGTGTGTGTGTGTGTGTGTGTCTTACAGCAGTAGGGGTGTTGGGTGCAGTGCGCCTGCGTAAGGACAAGCGCTGCTGGCTGCGCAGCGAGAACCTGCGGAAGGACTCCCTGCTGCGGGAGGCCAAGGAGCGCAGAGAATTGGTTCTCTTGAAGCCCCCTGTCCCGTCCTCTCCCCTGCCTCCTCTCTCCAGCGTGTTGGATACAAAGCTGAGTGCCCCCTGCAGGGACCGGCGCACGTTTCCCACCCATCCAGACACCTGTGTGTGGGCCACTGACAGCTTGTCCCCCAGGTACTCCATCAGAGCCCAGCGCTGCCACTGCCTGCTGTGTCACCTGCTGTCTCTCAGCCGAGCTGTGCCTCTTTGCGTCGCAGCAGCAGAGTCATTCAGGTCTGAGGAGGTTCAGCTGGAGAAGGGCAGCCCGGGGACACAGCCCTGGCTATTCACTGATGTGTGTTGCTAGGTCAGTGCTGCAGCAGTGCAGTTGATGATAGGGAGAACACTGCCACTGCTCAGCCAGTCAGACGTTGTGATGCTGGCGCCTGCTGCGTGCAGCACTGCAGCAAAGACAACGCCGGCCAGTCGCTGGTGTTACAGGACGTAGCCTCTCCTCAGTTCTCAGTGGCCTTTTAGCGTTGTAGTCCCACTGGAGACATCAGGACTGCATTTCAACTCATCACTGTCGAAGCTCCAGGCTGTTGGCTTGAAGTGTGCTGTGCTTTCTGTTGTCTGTTTCAATGCATGCAAGATATGCTTTATATGATATGCCCACCACACTAACCAGCTGGGCATGTGAAAGGTTATGTAAGGTTCCTCTACGACTAAACCTTACTGACAAGTACACAGAGGACTATTCTGAGGCTGCTTGAAAAGATGCTGTACTGCCTGCTTACATTTTTATCAACTATTGTTCTCTGGCGTCATGTAAACAAACAAGCAGCAACAAATCAACTGGAGAGGTGACATGCAGTCATATCACATCCTGAATGGAGCATTCATGTGTTGAACAACAATCAGGTGTCGACCTTCATGATGCAGACTGACTAAAAGCTATAGCTAAGATTAACAACACAGAGTTTGATAATTAGGTGTACAACAGTGATCAGTGAAACCTGTGCCAACTCTCCAGGTGTGAGTTTGTCTGTCCTGATTCCAGCCTCAAACACAGCCAACCTGACAGCTGTCCCAGAGCCAGCGTTGCTGCGGATCCTACCACACCATACCAAGGTTAAAAGTGGAAAAATGACATCCAACAAGACTACATGTCCACGGTGTCCGATCCAGTGTTGGTCCTGTGATGACAAATCTGCACGGAGGAACGATCCAAGACAGCTGGTAGTGGAGGGTAAGCTGCTATAGTCATTCCTATTCCTCAAGGAGAACCGGAGTGAGTGAGTCAGTGCAGTGCCAAACAGAAGAAGCAGGAGAGAGGACTGTGGTGGGAAAATCAAATCCAGAGGAGACAAGAGGAAGAGAGAGAAAATGTTCTCTCTCTCTGCCTTTTCCTACAGATACAGGCAGGTAGTAGAAAACGCGTCAGCCAGTCCTGTTCCTACACCCTGTGCTACAGGACTCACCGTTAGGGAGAGAATGGGTGGAGAGAGGGAGTGGAGAGAGGGAGTGGAGAGAGAGAGAGAGAGAGAGAGAGACAGAGACAGAGAGAGAGAGAGAGTGAGAATGGGAGGTCCTTGATTCAGTGTGGAAGGGTGGGGGGTGTAGCGGTGGGGTGATATATGTTCTGCGGTGCTCTGACACTCTGGCCCATTTCTGTTGTAGCGCAAGACGGTGAATTGTCACTGGCAGCACAAGGGACAAGGGCTACAGGCAACCATAGGGACACAGGTAGACTAATGTATATTAGCAGGTACAAAATAATGTCTAGATGTTGCTATTTAGCAGCCCCTGCCCCCCAAATCCAGGGAGAGTGCATGAGAGAACGTGAAGGAAAGGAATTGTGACTCAAACTGTGATGAGAATGAGCACCAAGAGCATGTTGAGGAATGAACTGCATCAAACATACATGAGAGACAGACAGGGGAGTGGAAAAGATAGGTGTGGCTTTATGGCTATAGTGGGATTGTGTTCCTGTGAACCGGTCTGACAGCCCAGCAGCAGGGAATCACAACACTCAATAGAGAGTATGTTTAACCATATCCATCTGAGTCTCGTGCAAACAGGGCCAGAGAAACACTGGGCCTCCATCTAACTTTTTTTAAATCAGTGCCACCAATCTGTTATTTCTCTGTGAACACTCTCTCTGAACTTGGAAATAATAGCACCCCAGACTCAGAGACTGCAACTCCTCTCAGAGCAAACTGGGACACAGGGGCTTGTACGAGCTGCATGAATGTCCACATATGCCCCCTGCTGGAAGTCTTATTTGAAGTGCTGTGTTGAGGACAAGTCAGTCTGCTGAAAGGTTCTCAGTTTCCGACAGAGCGCTCAAACACACCCTTCTCACATACTCCTCAGCCCTAAAATGGCTGCCTCTTCCTCCCGAGGATTTGGACTTATAAAAGGACAAGGAAATCGAGCCAAACAGTGCTAAATTAACTTAGCTGGTGAAGTGACATCTGCTGTGTTGAGTGGTAAACTACTGAAGTAATATTGTCACTTGGCCTGAAACATGTTGGGCGACAAATTATTTCAGTATTCTGAGTTATTATTATTAATATTATGTATGGCTGGACAATATATGAGAGATATCTTTGACCAAAAACCTTGATTACAATATTGTTACAATATTGTAGGGATGACTGTTGGTGCTGTAATAACATATTAACATTAAGAGATTTCTGCTAAGTAATCATATTAGTGTGAACAGATGACCAAGCAGGCAGAGACAAATAATAAAACAGAGCAGTCTAGAAAATTGCATTTAGTCAATGCACTATATCCTTAAATAGCAGCAAAAGACCCTTATGCCATAATATTACAGTATCTGAAATCTCAGACGATATCTAGTTTCATATGATGAGATCAATAAGGAACTGATATATCGCCCAGGCCTAAGTTAACATCATTACAACCTAAAGTCCAAACTGAATTTAAATCATGCAGCGACTACATCCCACCACCATACACAACGCTGTTTTCACCATAATTAGCCGTCAAACTAAGGGAGCGAGCACAGCTGAGACAGCAGAAAAGTTTATCATGTCTGGCTGGGAATATTCCCACTAGGCTGATTTTATTAAGCAAAACAGTTACAACAATATTAGACATCAACCCTTAGAAACAAGCCGAGCAATTAGTGGGTGTAACCAAAAAGCAACATACCAATATGGCGTAACCACAACTCACAGGAAGTAATAAATAAATTACTTTTGAAATGAGTAACGAATAATATTAATTGGCTGAAAAATACCAATCCCAATATTGAACATCATCCACCAGGAAATGACTCATAGCCGTGCATCACTTCCCCATTTCTGCTGACATCACCCGGGCAGCATGGAGCCGCACGCTGTCAGAAGGTAGATTATATGGGCTATAGCTAAACACATACAGAGAGCAACTGGCTAGACTCAACGTTAAGAAAAGACAGGCATGCTGCAGACAGAATCAAATCCTCTAAAGTAAAAGAGGTGTGCTGCCACTTACCCAGAGGCACTGAGGAGTCAGACAGCATGACCACATGTACAGCACAGCTCTCAGCCCAGAGCCCATCTCTGCTCTGTCCAACCCTCCAGCCTCACTGCCTCTGCCGTATCCCTGTGATGTCACTGGACAAGCATGAACTCAGGGCTGCGTGACTTCACACACTACTCCCAATAAATATTAAGTGGGGTCTGAACAATGGACGTTTTATATTGTGATATAGACAAGAAAGACAAAATTAATCATATTATTTACCTGCTGATTCTAACAGATTTTGGCATTACTGGGATTAATTTCTCCAAATTCACCGAAAGATTTCTAAAACATACATAGGCTGGGATTTTGCTCAGAGATGTTGTCTTAATTACACAATACAAAAATACATATACATCCCACCGTGTTCAAGTGTCATTTTTTGTGCTAATCTTATTGTAGCTGTCAAATTGACAAAACTGATGCTACTGATTGTAAAGAACTGATCATACCAACAATATTTCTCAAATTCTGATTTGACTTGCTCAATTTTGAGTGTCTGCCAAAATCAGCCAAAAATCACTAATCACTAATTCAATGTCTATGTGATAAATCAAAAACTATTCATTTTTACTCTTCGGTTTGTAAAAATAAAGCTCAAATCAATGCAGTCCGTGGTCAAACTCAGCTGTGATATGCGTCTGACCCCTGAACACAAAATGTCTCAGTAAATCTAATTGCAGTCTCACCTTTCATGCAGACTAATAGATACTCACATGGCTTTTTTGCAGTTGCGCGGGAAAACTATGGCAAAGCTCCCCAGCTAAAAACTAGACACAGAAAGCGCTAAAGCCAATAATAACTAACTGCAATGACAAGAGTAAACTGGGACTGGGCAATAAATTGATATATCAGTATCATGATATAACACTAGATATCATCTGGGATTCTGGATATTGTAAAATTGTGATCTGGCATAAGTGTTGTCTTTTCTGGATTTTAAGAGCTGCATTTCAGTAAAGAAATGCAATTTTCTGAATGTGAACTTGAAATTGGACTATCATAGCTGTTCTGTTATTTGTTTCTACCTGCTTTGCCATCATATCCACATGACTAATAACTGTCAATCAAAAACGGCATTGTGAAAATATTTTGTGAAAACACCAATATTACATCCTTGCAGTGTTGTCACAATATTTCAACTGAGACAATTGCTCAAAAATATTGTTGACATTTTATTTTGTCACTTATCCCTAGATCACCTAGCTCTAGAGCAATCAATAACAGGTCAGGTCTCAGCACAGTACACACAGAAATCTTAAAATAACTAGGTTTAATAATAAAAGTTACCATTATTCCTTTGAATACACTGGGAAGACAAACACTCACACCACTGAACTACAACCACTAGATGGTGATAGTGACCTAACACTTAAGGTGACCTCATGTTTTGGGACTTTCCAGCTCCATGTCATGACAGTGTACACTTACATTATGCAATACATCTCTGGGCTCAGACTTTTCACCACAGTCTACACACAGCACTGTCACTGACAAAAAGGCAACCAAATCAATCACTGCATATCAGATAAACACCGTGTGTTTGTTTAGATGTCGATGATGTGGTTATAAATATGCAGACACATTGTAGCTCGCATTTTGAGGGCATAGGTCATGAAGTAGCCAAGAAGCAAGCTACAGAAGAACTGCATGTCTCTGCAGCTGCAGCACATCATAACTTTGACCGAACCAGGCAAACAGTCATGCCAAGTGAGCAGTGTGAATATGTGCTCATTAACCTTCTGACTAATCCAATCCTGAATTACAGGCTAGATAAGATGTTTGGCCACCAGTCCCCTAAAACGTGAAGTGGGAGGGAGTGGAGGTGAATCACAGATGGTGCCTTTGACAGTCGTCACTGCTCATTATCCTCTGAGCTCGGCTGCATTCAGCTCTCATCTTTCAGTCAACCAACCGCATTCCTGCTCCATCCAATGCCTCTCTTCACTGCACACATGCAAACTCACACACAAGCTCATTCAAGCACAGGCAAACACACACACGTAATTCCCGCCCCAAGAGAGTAGTGTGTGAGGCACAGACCAAACGTAAACCATGACCAAAATAAAGGGCTCACAGCCAGCTATTACACTGAAGTGGCGTCAGAGGCGGTGTTTTTCCTTCTTGATTTTTTTTTTTTTTTGTATCTCACGCAGTTAGGACTTTCCTGGAACAGTTTTGTCTGTGCTGAGGAACCTAGAGGCAGCCTGACTCACCCAGCTGTGACGGTCCCTCTCTCTGTGAGCACTGCGACTCCTCATCCTGGAAAGGTTTGCGTCCACGGCGCTGCTCGAGGGGGCCGACCGTCGCGACACGCTGCGGGACCGCAT
>OMLB01005514.1:7664-30458 GCA_900302555.1 Myripristis jacobus
AAAAAGCAAAAAAAAAAAAAAAAAAAAAAAAAAGCCCCCCCCTCCCCCAGAGGAATTGCCAAATTGTGAGCTCATGCTTTGTAGGCTCTCTGCTGAATGTCTATTCATAGCGCCAGCTCCAAGATGTCAGACTTTTATGACCCATTTCTCCTCTCGTTATCTGCTGCAACAATTAGGGGCCTGCTAATTTAGCTCTGGGAATATGGAAGTGTTTTCCTGGCTTGGAAGCAAACTCGGGACGGCCCGTGGTGAACCTCTGTGTGCAGGGACTGATTAAAAACTCCATACTTCACATTAGGAGGTAATGAAGGAGAGGTCGGCAAGAGGCTCTGTGCATGTGAATGTGTTTAGGTGTGTGTGTACATTTCTTGCTGAGCTATAACAATGAACAGGGTCAGTCTGGGGTAGCACACCAACACACACACACACACACACACAACCGGTACCCTCTATCCGCCGTGGTTTTGAGGTCATGCCTTGGCAGAGCACGCTGAAATCCTTTAAAGTGGTGATGTCATCTCCTCATCATGGGATGTTATAAGTGCCGCTGCCTCTCTTCCTGCACCACCTTGAGGTTGAAGGTTTACCTCCCTCCCTTCTGCAGGATTTGACAAACACGGTCTGGAAGCATCTCAGCGTGGCGCTCCCGTCTCCCTTTCTCTTTCCATTTCCATCCACACAGCTGCTTCCCAACATCGGATAGCTATCATTTGAAATATGACACACATCACTGCTGCTGGGTGACAATACTGCATATCAAAAATGTCAGGCTTTCAACAACTGAAGGAAACGGCCGTCTTTTTGTCTTTAAGGCCGTGCATTTTTGAGTTTATCCATTTGATCTGACATGGGTTTCATTTTCTCATTTTATAGTCGACCGTGTGATCGTTAAGTGCAAGTTAAAACATGAAAATCAACAGAGCTGGGGTTATAAGGTTTTCAGCCAACAGCTTTAGTATGCTCACAAACTGAGCCGTGTTCCAGGACTGTTTCTCTGTAATAATAGTTACTTTATTCATCTGGACTGTTATATTACATTACACAGAATCTACTGGCAGCATTGCATGGTTATAGACACTCTCAGCTTACTGCTTTTGAAATTTTGCAGTACAAATCAGGACTTCACTAATGAAGCAGATTCAGATTTTGTTTTCAGAGGTTATGAATCTACGGGCCATAGAATAAAATCCATACCAGTTTTAGATTACGAAAACGTCTGTCTTCACAATTTGGATAATACTAATTGCTGGTGCTTACCTGACATAAAGTATGCTAAAGTTTAAGCATACTCCCCGGACAACGATTTTGGCGCCAGTCCTCTCATCATATATCTGGAAAGGTAACCAATGGGAAAAAATACTCTAAAAAGTCAGTATACTTCTGCAGTAGGTAACATAATAGGTAACATGGCCTTGGCTACCAAGTCTTAAACCTGCAGTTTGAAAATTCACAGTTTTGCATGATTTGTCTCCCTCCTCTGGCAGTAAATTCAATATTCCGGGAATGCCTTTCAGTTTTCACGTGCAAAGAAAAACAGGAGGAAAAAAAACTTTGACAGATTCAGACATATCACCAAAGTCAACTAAGCATGGCGATAATGCCACCAGCTTTGCAATATCAGCAATAACGCAAAACCCAGCAAGCGATAGGCTCATTAGTCATCACTGTGTGAACTCATTTTGCACTAACTTGGTAACAGATGTTTATTTATATGTAAAAGTTCCAAGCTTTAATTATGGACTGATTCCTTCTTATTTAAGGGATAATGAATAATAAAGTGAAGGTGATACATGCTCACCCCACAATGGATGAGCTGCATTTTGAAATGCAGCTCTTCATCTTGGCCTCCACATTTGTCAGCTCGAATATTGTTGCCTGCCTTTCACTTCAACATCTGTTTGGACTGTCGGCCAGGTCGTTTGCCTTTACATGGACACCGAGCAAAATGTAATTGCAACCACCTGAAGGTTCTGGGCTCCATCAGGCCCGGGCCGGCCAGATCCTAATCTTAGAAGCTGGATCTCAGGGTCACAGTATGATCTGCTGTTACAGTCAGTGTAGAGTGCAAACTTCGAAAGGGGAGGTAGAAGTATGTCACTACATATTCATGAATATAAGAGTGCACACAGATACACACAGACACATTCCCTTACATGCATTAAGAGGGTTAATGCAGTGATCTGATATACAGTACATGCCTATCATGGAGAGCTGGATCATCTTATAACCACTCAGTTCAGTTTTTTGCCATTTTGACCCAAATTTGGCTTCAAGAGGCTGTTTTCATCATACTGGAGGTGCAACCTTCTGGAAATTTGGGGAAAAATTATGTCCCAGTGACCTGGGATTGTTGTCTTTAAAAAAAAAAAAAAAAAGAGTGAATAAATGCTCCAACATTTTGGGCAAACTACCCTTTTTCTGACTTACCCAGACTAAGGTAAGATGTTCGATACCATTTTCACCTCTGTACGTCCAGTGGTTCAATTCCTATGGGTAGCATTTCATGTTAGCTTAGCATAAAGACTTGAAGTCTATGGGAGTCGTTAGCCTAGCTCTGTCAAAGTGAAAAAATAAACCTTATAGCAACTCCAAAGCTGTCTTATTTACACAATGTGTTGTGTGTATTTGAAATACATGTCTTGGAATTGAAAAAAGAGAATGGGTGCCATTTTAGGAGAAATTAATTTGTTCCTGATCTTCCCATACCTTCAGCGATGAGAGAATGATCATGATAGATGGAATGATAAAAAAACCTCTCCTGAAACGACTCTTATTTTTTAAAAACAATTCCAAAACATATATTTCAAATATACATGCGTAAATACAGCTTCAGAGGTTCTGTAAGGTTTATTTTTTTCATTTTGATGGAGCCAGGCTAATGACTCCCATATACAACAGGTTGTATAATGACCATAAATGTCATAACATTTTAATTCATAACATGAAATGCTACCTATAGGAACTGAACCAGTGGATGCACAGAGGTAAAAATGGTATTGAAAATCTTGTCTGGGTAAGTCAGAAAAAGGCTATTTCTGGAGCATTCCTTTAAGCAACTCATTAGTTGGTAGATTGTCCTATCATGAGTGATTTAAACATAAAACTCGTTTTTCTTTAGTGAAATACTTTTGCATGATGTAGCCGGACAACATAAGATTGTGTGCTCTGTATGGTAGGCTATACATCCACTTTGGCCGATCACTACAAAACATATGTAAATGAAAATGTGCTTGGAGAAGGTTTTCCATTTCCTAGAAATGGTATCTAAGCGTACTAGTGGCGATCAGTGAGGTTTTTTTTCCACTCGCTTCCCCTGCAGATCTGCCTTATTAGAAAGATTGTGTTGAAGCATAAAAGTGCAAAGGCTCTTTTTGTCTGTTAGCTTCCTTAATGTAGTATCATTTTGAATAAGATGTGGAACAGTATAGGCTTATTAAGCATTAAAAAAAAAGAAGTCATATTACTAACCAAAGTCTGACTTCCCAAAACATGTAATTTTGTATAATTTGTTAGGGGTTTGGGCTGTGTCTCAGTTAGGTAGCCTTAGTGGGAGAAAAAAAAACAAAAAACGATGTCCTTAAATGAACCTCTCCCTGCATCCAGGCGAAATACTATAATTATTGTCTCACTAACTGCCACAACTACATGCAAACTGCGATGTGCAAATTGTAATGTAGTGTGAAATTTTCTGTGAATATCCTGTAACACAATGAGATTTATTGTCCCAGGAGAAATTCAGTTTGCAATGCTGACAGCATGAAATACACCTCTCTGGCCTCTCCAACCTCAACATGAAAATGGCGTCCCTAAAAATATAATCAGACTTAATTGAATATAATAATAGCTGACTTCAGTGACACTGCTTTGGAGCTGCTCATAAGTCAGTGCCAAAGCCGTGCAAGGCTGGAAGAGTGTATTGTTCCCCTGAGGAATGAAATGCTGCTTTTGCAATTGCTCCTGTCATCCTGTGCAATAAACATAAGCATATCCACAGACACTTTTAATGCATTTTAATTGTTGGCGTTATTGAATTTAGTTGGGCCTGTATATGAGGTCTGTCTGGGAAAAAAGGCCTTTGGTATCTACTTGAATCTTTTAACTGGGAATATAAAACTAAAAGCTAAACCATAAAATATCCTTCTGCACTGAAATATCCTTTTCTTAGGGAAATAATAGCACAGCATTTCAAAATAAAGTTACAAGGAGAAACCGTCAAACTGCAAGCAACTATGCTATTGGTCAAATTTATTGCACCACATAAGATCTAGTAATAGGAGGTTTGTCATGATATAGGAATTTAAGAAATAATAATAAAAAAATCCGTAAAGCATAATAAACTCATTATAGTGCAGATACACTCTACAACCCTGGGATTTTTTTTTTCAGGATTATCATAGTCAAGATACTATATTAAGGCACTTTAAGGTCATAGTAAACTCACTAGTCATGACACCAGACACACAATAGGGAATATTATAGGTTTTTATTTTTTTTTGTCAGGGTTGACTCTGTCTCTTGGAGCCTGTATGTATTTGACTCCTACACGCGCTGGTATCAACAGGAAAAAGGCAGCCAATGAAACTAATTGGGAGGTGTGTGTTTTATGAAAAGAACAGCCTGTACTGTCCCGGGATCCCACCCACAGCGCTCTGACTGGCTGCCTCCTAAGTGGTCTGCTTCCCTTCTCTCCGCTCTGATTGGAGGCAGGGAAAGCCAATAACTAAATTTTCACTTCACCCCCCCTCTCTTCTTCCTCAGGACGTGCCCTTGTTGTTTTCAACTTTGAGGAGAGGAGCGCAGTGAGACGATCCACCACAGCCAGCACAGTGGTACATTAAATCTGCCCTCAAGATGTGCTGCCATAGTGAGCGGCAGTGTGTGCAATTTGCCTCCCTGCACAGAGTGTGATGGATTTGATTCCAACCGTAGTCATCCTATGATTAATTCTGGAGGGAGACAAAATAACACAGTAAAAGTTCTCTACATAGTGGTGATATCATAGGAGGAAAAAAAATTGTGCAGCAAAAATGAGTCAGTGTACTCACACCACTGCAGTGTTCTAGGAATGATATGATATAGTGATATCATATCAGATTTAAAATACCATAAAACACAATAGTATAGTCAGTATAAATACACTATAAAACATTAACACATTCTACACTTCCAATGCAAGTCCCTACAGGAAAATTATAGGAATATCATAAAAAAAATACCATAGGATTTTAAAACATTTCCACAATGTAAAATAAGGTCACTATAGAATATTACAGACAAAATCTGAATCCTATAGGACTATTACAGAAAAATCACAGGGGCTAAAAAAATACATGTATATGCTATTGCGCATGCACAGGTCACTACACCCACTGTAGAGTTCTGCAGACTCATTTGAATAAAAGTATGGAATAATAATCAAAATACAACAAATGATTAATAATTAAAATACCATAAAGTCTATATTAACTACAGGGCAACTAAGACTAAGAATTCCCTCTAGTAATATTTGTGATTTCTGATGTGCACTCACAGCCTGCTGGTTGATTTATAATATTGTTTCACTATTGTCTGTTATTGTTTATACAGCCCAAAACATTTAAAGCCTTTAATAACAAGGTTGAGTATCAGATCTTTGTAGCCTCTGCAAGGCTTTGCAGTGACAGCAGTGTATGAATTTACACTGAAAACTTTGGTGTGTGTGTGTGTGTGTGTGTGTGTATTAAGGGTGGAGAGGAGGAGTGGTTGTAGGGTTTGCAACCAAATAAATGAGCGCATTAATTACACCAACAATGCTTTTTAATCAAATTGCAGATTTAAGAAAAAAAAAAAATACAAAAAAAAATAAAAACAACAAAAAAAAAAAACATACAGGATGTAACATTGATTATTAGGCTCAGCTTTGCAACCTTTTATTTATCTTAAAAACAAAATAATGAAAATATTTATTTACAAAACTGCACAAAAATGTCACTTTGGAAAGCCATACATACACCCACAAAAAGCTCAACATAAATAAGTTAGTATAATTTTCTCAGTGTTTTTACATAAAAAAAAAAAAAAAAATTATACACACAGGTACACTTCAAAGTTTTACACCAACTTGTGAGGCAGTGTAACTTTGTCTTTTTCTGCCCTCAAAAAACTGAGAAATTCATAATAGTGCAATTGCATGTTCCACATGAATTCCACACCACAAAAAAAACAAATTGCTGACTGATTCACATATTTATGTTTGCATAATGTGTAGCCCAGTGATTTGAACGAGGCCTGCATCATATCCGTTAACCTGGACTACACCATGTATTACTTCAGGGGGATAAATGACCTATAAGTCACGAAAATACTACTTATCAAACTTAAAATAGAAAGAAAAATAGTCCGGCCTATGAGGAAATACTGCTAAATTTGGTTGGATATTGCTTAGCAGTCGAGCCACACCACCCCCCAAAACTATAAAGGCACAAACTTTGGCAAATATCTATCCCTCAAAATAAAATTATCAAGATAACCCAGAAAAAATGGGGAGGGAGAGGGGGATAAGGACACATTATTTGCATGTAAACTTAATCTGTCAAGGCTCGTCCCAGTTACATTAACCCTCAACCTACAGTGTGACCACCTTCCAAAGCCACAGGGCCTTCAGAACAAGATATGAACACTGGGACAAATAAAGCCATACAAAAAAGTGAAGACATTTGTTTCCACACATAACCCTGACTTTTTGAAATCTGCATTTTAACTTACATCAATTACCTGAATAAGGATACAAATGACCACTTTAACAAAATATTTCTCTTTTGGAAATTGCACTGCAATCCCCCGAGTCAAATTCACACTGTTATTCAAACATTTAAACATAAGTATGAAAGGCATATTAAATTTTTTTATGTGCTACATCTGAAACATAGGTAGTAGAAAAAAACTGAGCAAAAAGGAAAAGAAATCCATTTGCACACTGCTACATTGTCTGCTGCTTTTGAGGCAATTTATATTCAACTGAGTGCCAAAATTTAATAGTGTACATATTCAGTGCTTGTGCAGCCTCTCCTCCTCCTGTCTCAGGAACAGGCTGCGTTTTTATTTTCTCTCTCCTCTCCCTGTGTCAGGTGCTGAGAAAGGCTACAGTATCCCACCAGCGACAGGACTCCCTGCTCTGCGGGACATAAAGAGGAAATAGGCTGTTGAATGGTGCAATTGAAAGAGCAGTTGCTCATGCTTGATATCTCCCATGCAGTCATGCACGCGCACGCACACACACACACACACACCAAGTTATGACAGGGCAAACAGTTATAGCATGAAGGGCTGCAGGCAGTAAAAGCCACCATGCAAACTGCAAGTGTTTTCAAGGGCTGATGACGTGCTACTGTACATTGCTGTGGAGGGAACAATTTGTTTACCCAGATAAAGCTCACACTACACATGTGTGGCACATGCATGCTGGCTTAAAAACAAAACTTTCTGTCTAGAATCTGTCTGGCAGTTCATAATTTATTCTAGACTCAGGGTCAGTATGCCATGCAATCTACAGTATCACATCACACAGTAAACAGTGATAAAACTGAGTCCTAACCTCATCCTGGTTCAATGTAGTACTGTCCTGCTGTCTGGCCTGCTGGGTGTTTGCTCCCCACATGTCATTGTCTGGCCTCCTGGGCAGCGTCGCTGATCTTCATCATCGTCATCGTCATCCTCGTCGGTATGCGACCTTTTACTCTGACACTCGCTCGCACAGCCACCTGGCAGAAAAGAAGCGCACAGACAGAGTTTACACAGCAGTCGTGCCGAGCTGCACGTCCACCTTCGGCACCTGACAGCCCCGGCGGGCTGCTGCCAACCGCTGGGAGGCCGCAAGAGATTTCGTGATAGCCCGAGGTTAGTGTAAAATTCTGAATAGGAAAATGGCACATTGTTCAGCAAGCTGCGGTGTAACCTAACGCGCCTCTGGGACCTTACAAATCCGCATGTAAGTGTTGCTTTCTTATGAGGTGCAGAACATCCAGGTGCAGTGCACGGCCTCGCCCTGAACAATAGCAGACTTCACTGCTCCCTGTAGGAAAACGGGAGGCGAGAGCGCAGAGTCGGTGCCTCACTGACACTCGGGCAGGAGCGGATTTTTTCGGACTCTCCATCAGCTTGGCGTACACATTAAATTCCGTAAACCACTGTTTACAAATCATGCACCCTGGTTTGTGCATCTTCTAGGGCTGCACAGGAAATTAAAGAAAAAAATAGCGACAAGTTAAATAATGTGAGGTAAATCACCTGAAACTCCTGCAGGTCTTTTCCGCGAACCCGGTCTGGCCGCCTGGGGGTCCGGCTGCCTCTCCGTCCTGTCCTCGGCATCATGTGGGTCGTTATCAGCGTGCAAGTCCTCATTTCCACGGGGACGCTGGCGCGTGTGAGGCTGTCTGACATAGTAATCCGCTGGGTCGCTGACCACCTCCCATTCACAAGTGCGCGGAGAGAGCG
Source organism: Myripristis jacobus (assembly GCA_900302555.1). Taxonomy (NCBI): domain Eukaryota; kingdom Metazoa; phylum Chordata; class Actinopteri; order Holocentriformes; family Holocentridae; genus Myripristis; species Myripristis jacobus. The sequence goes on from OMLB01005514.1 coordinate 16,137, forward strand.
GTCTGTCGGTAACGGGGTCGTAATCCCACCGCTCTGCAAAAACCCGCTGCGCTTCGTGCATTACAGCCCTGACATACCTCTGATGCTGCTCGGGGTCAGGGGTGCCGAAAAGGTTTCGGCACACCGGGGGTTTGGCGTTGTCTGGCTGCCGCGCATCTACCCTCTCCAATGTCGGACTCGCATTAGAAAGGCGAACATCTGACATTTTGTTGCACATATGACACGGAAAACAAAAACAAAATCCAAGCAACAATCAAAAAAAAGCCCTCAGAAACCTCTTGTTTTATTTTTCCAAGCAGTATTCCTTTCAAATGCAAAGTCACAGGTCTTATGCGTGCATATTCTGCGCGTATCATCCAAAGACGGACGCGCAAGGCGAAATAAAGCGTCTCCAAAGTGCAGGGGGGTTTAAAAAGGGCCACTCCTGTCAACTCCGTAGTAGGGCAGAGGAAAAACAACAAGTCAAGTCACAACAGCCAACATGGCGTTAAGAGGAGGGAGCTACGAGTGAAGGAAGAAAACTGACATCGAGGACTATTTAAACAGAGAAGGCGATTCATTGGTCTTCGCACTAGGACCGCCCATAGTGCTCTTAAAGTTGAACAAAGCCGCAGCAGCCAGAGGTGCATTAACTTTACACTTGAATGTGGCCAAATTAATCTGCTTGATGAGCTGCATGCATCACAAAAAAGGCAGTGTTGTAGTTCAAAGTGCACGGCATTGTTTTATCACTTCATTTTCACTGCATGTAATTTATCAGGCCTGGGAGGAACAGCAGCAAGATGGCCTGCTGAATACACTCTTAACTGAGAAGCAAAAGGTCACAGCTTTGATTCATTCAGTTGTAGTTTACATGTTATCAAGCACTGATCTGCTATGAATATCAGCTAAATGCCTATAATAAAAAAAATATAAAACAATTGGAAGACAGTTGTTGATTAAAATCAGCGCTATTCACAGATTTCCACCACCACAGTGGGTTGAAGCCTTGCTCCAGTCTGAGGTTTATATGCTAATTCCATCAAATCAATCAATCTGCAGGTGGCTCGCCTGAGGAGCGCTGACAGACTGCCTCTGATCTGCCCTGGCATCACATGAGTGGCTCAAGCACACTTTGCCAGGCAGATTGATTAGATCAGTGTAAGACCATTCAGCTGAGCCTCAAGGTTGTTAAAGGATGCAGGGACACCGACGTGAGCTTTCAGCACGCAGGTTAAAAGGAGCAGTGACCCTTGATTAGGCACAAGTCAGCTTCCTGAACTGGGATGACATCAGCTCCTGAACACAAGCGCTGGCGTCATCGCTGGCATGGTGCCTATCGCTGTCAAACTTTGGCAGTGGTGCCAAGGGCTTGGTTGCGTGCTTGGTTGTAATTGCTTATGTTTGACAGCACTGGGGCATCAAAAGTGGCACAGTTCCTTCGGGGACAAAAAAGATGATTAGACGTCGTACTTACAGTTTCCATCTTGAAATGCCACTTTCATTTCTTGACAATTTGTGAAATGGGCCTACACTTACAGGAAATGTCTCCCATGCATACAAAGACTGAACATTATTCTTCCCATTTTTGTGAAATTCCCTTTAAAACCTGGAAATTACCCAATTATGTTTCCATGTACACCGAACTTTCCAGACTGTTATAGAAGGCCTCCAGTGTATGAACTTGTCAGCAGTAAACACACACTTGTGACCCTGGAGTTCATGATGTCCTGGGCTCCTGAACTCTTGTCTGGTGTCACCCTGCATTCCTCTGCAGCATTTGCCAGTCAAATCACCGAGCCTGCCGTCCAGGCCATGCTGTTTCAATTAACCCCTGAAAAGAGTCAAGCATCTCGTGATAAATAGAGCGAGGACATCTGCGGTATCAATGCTGATGCTGGGATTGCACTTAATGTATAATGCATTTACGTTACCGCGCACTACATGCAGGACTCCGTGGAGGGATCCCATGTCTCAAATCGTGTGGTGATCAAACAGATTAGATGAACTTGACAAAAATGGGGGGAAAAAATAACATTTGCTTTAGCTCACATGCATAAGAGAAGCTTAAAGGATAATGCTCTTGGGTTTAAGTGTGTGTCAGGAGTCTGGGCTGCCCCTCTCCTTCACATTATTCCTGCTGCTGTCTGCACACAGTCGGCACAGTTGGAGATATCAGAGCTCATTTTACTGACTGTGCAGAAAAGGGCAATGGCCTCATAGGCTGCTGTTCATTTTTCTACAACAAACCAGCATCCACAGATTTGGAAACTGAACAAACTACATAATTCATCACAGAAAACACAAAGCCTTCATCTTGTTTGGTCGGTTGCTTTTATTTTTATTGGCTGGGTGTTCTGGGTGTATGGCATGGTACAATCTTCCAGAAATTACAAAATGAAAAAAAGAGAAAATGTTGAGTAGCAAAATGCATCCATACTGAGATAAAACAGAGCTGATATAGTCTGTTAAAAAAAAACAAGAACCATACAATTGTGTGTAATGCATTTAGTCCTGGTCTAACAGTCACAAAAATGCATAAAGGTCACAGTCCATGTGATTTTATAGCTTTTAAAAATGAGGCACATAGAAAAACAGAATTATTGAGCAACAACACACATCACTTTTAACAAATCAGCATGTATTGGTGGACAATGCATACTAATTTGAAGACAGCCTGTGTCCATGAGTTTTTTGGGTAGAAAAAAAAAAGAAATCAGTCTGCTTAGTCACAATATTCTCTTATGTCACTTATCTGCAGTCTGGGTGAGCTACCAGCCTGAGGGAAAGACATTAACTCAATCTTCTTTTACACCACAACTGAAATATCATTTTACAAGCTTGTATTGAACTCATATGTAATTTTAAACTCATTGTACTATTAGTTTGGTTTTGGGAGTCATGCTTTTTTTGTTGTTGAGGAGGACTGAATGAGCTATGGGTGTCGACAGTCACAGTCTTCTCTTTATTGTTGCAGATTGTTTATTGGTGTTTGTTTTGTTCCTCACATTGTGTAATTTACTTCCACTTTCGTTGGAAAAGAGCTGCACATATAGTGATTTTATTACCAGATGCTAATGGTTACACAATGTTTGTTTGAAATCACACCACTCAGCCAGCAATTAATATAGGGAAAAGCCAAATTCATCTCATAATAAAAGTCCTGTACAGTATTTCCCAGACGATCTTGTAGTAGCAAAACCCAGTACTTTGACATTTTGCCAACTTCTAAAAATATTACTATTAAAGAAATTTGTCAAATTTAGTGCTAGAGTGCAATCACCCGTACACATGACATCATTTTGCTCAGTGGGAGATGTTTTAATTGCCACAAGTCGGAAATTTATTCTGGGCCTGCAACCAAGGCCCAACAGGTGACCCCGGCACAAAAGTGACATCTGCCGCTCGCTTCTGCAAAACCTTACAGCACAACAAATGCAACCTGGCGGGCTGCCGAACTGATCAGCCAGGAACATTTATCTGCATCTTTGGCTTGTGGCTGGTGCTCATTTTCCATGGCTGACCCTATATTCACCCATAAGCACAGCCTCTTCTGTAGCCGTGTTTACAGCCAAGGCACCAACTAGGAGATTGCTTCAGCCCGTTGATGTCTACCTTTCCACTGCAGTCAAAAGACCTGCAAAGATTAGGCAAACTGTCTGCTGGCACATGAATAACCAGAGGGAGACACATCAGTCCCTGCAGCCTGCAGATCAGTGCGTCCGCCCATTTCATCTGAAAAACATGTTGTGAAAATTTTTTATTTTGTCTCACTGTGACAACATTAACACAATATCTTTTTGTACCATCACATTAGCCGACTTTGCCTTACAAACACAACAATTCTACACCACTAGCAGCCAGCATTAGGTGTAGCTGCAAGCCCCACCCCCAAAGTTCCTGTACTTTTGGAAAGGGGGTAAAATAACGTCCCCAGAACTTCATTTAGCTCCTGGTCTCAGCGGTGGAAATACAGTGAGTTCCTCAAAAGGCTCCCGGTCTCTGGGGAAAGTTAATTCAGTAAACAGTGCAGCTTATACTTTATGTGCTGATTACAGTAAGAGCACCGTGCCACTGGTGGTGAGGTACAGTGTGTTTTTTTTTCCCTCCAAAATGTTGTGCACACCGTTGGGTATCATAAAAGTATTGGCAAGAAACACAAACACATTTGATACTGACCATCTCTTACAGCACCATCACCAGTGCAAGTGGGGCTCCGGTGGCAAGCATGGGACTAAGGGTGGATGTGTGGCCCGGGTGTCAGGGGACAGCAGCCTTGGAGCTCTGCTTCTTCTTTGCCAGTTCAGTCTGGATCTGATGAGGGAACTGATCCAGGTGCTTGTTCACACACGGCATGCAGAACCTCTTGGTGTAGAAAAGACTGCAGTCCTGCACACAGAAGCAGCAAAGTCCAGCTGCTGTTATGAAGTTACATACCAAACAGTTGAATTTCTCACTCGGTATTTCAACAATTACCAAATGGACTAACTGATTTCAAGGAATCAGGGTTATGAAACTCAGTCAGCGCAGGTATACTGACTTTGACATCATCACAAATGTCACGTTCTGATTTTCAAAGCCAGGATGGGCATACTCATTTATTATCAGCAATCATGCTCCTAAATACCGTTCCTCTGTTCCTACGTTTTTATTATCTCGGGAGCTTGTGTACTCTAGATAAAATGCCATCACACAGCAAGTGGAGCACTTGCAAGCAAGCACGCACACACACTCATGCATGTCCCTCTCCCACACACACACACACACACACACACACACACACACACACACACACACACCCCTTATCAAGCATGATGTCATTTTCCCAAGAGCAGGATGACAACAGCAATGCTTGTGGGCCTTAATCATGCACTGGTAACATGGAGTCATGAAGTAACTCTGTGGAGGACAGTGTGCAGCTGTAGGACATCTTACCGCTCCGACACACACGGTGTTGCTGCACAGGCTGCAGTTCGACCCTAACACCAGAAACTTCTCCTTGTCTGGATTGAACGGGTCCCTGGTGACAAAACACTCCTCCAGCAACCTGCCGCACGACAGGGGAGGAGACGAAAAACAGTCCACAATCACATTTCCGTGCCTAAAACGTAAAAATAAACTCCAATAATCGTTTACACACGCTACCACACCGCGTTAGCATTAGCACAGCTAGCCGGAGAGCGCTACAAACACTTGGTAGCAACAGGCTAATTTGATCTGGACTTACACGATGGCTCTGGTGTTGGGTGGTTTCTGGCCGTAGTAGGTGAACGGGGTGGCTAACCCACATAAATGACAGGTAAATATCTTTTGAGGGGGTTCATAATCTATTGTGGTTTGCTCCATCGTGCAACAAGAGCAGCAAGTTGGTTGTTCCTGGTTTTATGTCGGCTCCATCTGTTGAGTACATCTATGAAGCTCTACCGCCACCTACCGGATCGGGGGAGCAACAACTGAAAACCACAATGCAAATTGAGGCTGCTTCAAAAAGAAATATTATTGCTATTATTGCTTTCAGATTTACTAACTTTTTTTTTTTTTTAGCAGTCGGGGTCCATTTGATCCCAGTAATTTAAACCTCCAGAGAAAAATTATAATAATAATTGTTACCCAAGTTTGTGTCAGATACTTTATATGTATTGTTGACTATTAAATAGCGCTTTAAATAAAACATAACCTCCTACATTCACCTCCCTTATACATTAAAATTCTTACGGGAATCAAGTTTTTTGCTCCCAAATGTCATACAAAATATCAGTGGTATGTTTACCCACTTGTCCCCTTAAAAAGTCATTAAATATGAAGCAAGAAAACAGTTTTTATGTATGTATTTAGAGACAATCAACATTGAATGGAGTCAAATTGACCCCAAAGTTAACAGGAGAGATACTGAGATATTGCAGTCACCAAAACTCACCAAAGTTACTATTTTTATTTCATTAGAGAAAACGAATGATCCTTTCAAACATTTTTTCAAGCAAGCACTGTACCTGAAAACCCACGTCAGAGGAGAGGTATAATCATACGATAAGTCATGTTTATGTTCCTAAAGACATATGCATGCTGATAGATGTTTTCATATCAGAAGAATGGCAATCCAATAAACATATCAGAGATGCACGGTGACTATAAAACAGTCAAATCCTCAGATAATAAGTGATTAATTACATTTGAGTGCCCAGATGAGCTGAATAGGCTAGAATGGCATCATAATGCATGCCATTGAATTAATTCAATACAAATATGACTTAGTTAAACTGGTCATTTTATTATAGGCTACCATATAAGACTGAGCTGCCTGAATTTATTGAAATGGATAATGGACAATTGTTCGCTGTATATTGCTTATGTAATAAAAAAAATGTCACCAATTTCATGATAGCAAGATGGTATTTTAGTACTTCATTAAAGGCGCAATCTGTTTACCCAAATACAGTACATGAGACGCCCCGGCTGACCTTTGTGAGAGACTGCAGTGTTTGTGTCCTGATACCCTTTCAATCTGGCCACCACATTCTTAGTATATGTACAAAACAAAGCATGAACTAGCTTAATAGTCAAAGACGTGTTTGTGGTCAAAATAAGTCCTTCAATACTGGCCTTTTCCTGGAAAAAACAACATTTTTGTGTTTGAGTATTATCAGCAGGATTTGTAAAAAAAAAAAACAAAACATGTTATTGCACTGTGTGGCCGTTCACTAAAAAACAAAACATCAAATATGGTTACATAAGGTAAAATGTGAAATATAACAATGGCTCTTGATTGTCTTTAGTACGAGGAAGGAGGAAAACGAAGAGATGACGGACTGCCAAAACAGTTTTTAAGCGACTGTTCTGGCTGTGGTTGAAGTATTTCACTTCATTCCAGATCTCATGACCGGCCAGCACTTTGAATAACAAAGCAGGCAGTATTCAGTACTATGCGGGTACATTCCCTGGTCCAATACATGAAATGTTTATACATCTACCCGTATGGTAAGAAAGCTACTCTAAATCTGTATCTGTGTGATTAACAAATACTCACATGGTGGTAAAAACAGAGGAAACTCAGCCACAGTGAGGAGTTATGGTGCGTCTCCTGACTGCTGTTGGATGTTTCAACCCAGTGATCTCAAACAAGCCACAGAAAATTTTACATTTGACAAGGCACATGTGGATTTGAAAAGGAATGACAGCCATATTAACCATACTCAAAGGCCTTTCAACTGATCATTAACACTGAGTCTACAAAATATAAGGGACATCTTAGTGATCTTGAGTTGCAGTCCCTTTTGCACAATCTATAGCTGTAATAAGGGAAATCAATAGGGGACAATGGCTTTTACCTGAATTCACCCTGTTAGCAGAGTTAATAAAATTATAGTGTATGATCAAAGTTGAGAAATTATGGGAGATAGGGATGTTTAGGAGGTCATTTTCTACCTTCTTCATTAGGGTGAACGGAGAGCTACCATGACTGCTCTTACTTGCTTAATTTTAGTCACACCCTCTCAATGCTAAGAGCTCACATATCAGTTTGTGTGCCATTAGCGAGGGGATTAACTGCTGAGTGCAATATTGCTCACAGGCACTGTGAATATCGGATGTCACTGCATGACTGCAGGAATCACTTACAGTACACGAATCTTGATTGTCTACACAAATAGTAAAATATATGCATGTTTGCATTTACCCCCATTTGCCTCTGTTCAGGGACTATTTGTTCATGTAGAAGAATTCTTGAAATATACATGATTGCATTTGAAACGCTGTAACGTCTCTGTGCATGTGGTTCACAAAGTGTGAAGTGGTTTGATGGGACACATGGTCTGCAAGAGCTGCCGTTCCCCCTAAAAGAATTTGACTTATGTTTTGTTCCAATGGAGCATTTTAGTGTCACGTGGTCTTAACACCTCCTACTATCGCATTTCCACTCATTCAAGAGAAACTCCTGCAGAAAACATCATGTGCATCCACTGACACCACACAGTAAGCTACATACAGTACATTGATATCCATAATAGTATCAGTAAATGTTTATGTACACCCAGCTTATACTAAATAACTGCTACACAGTAACCATTGGTGATTTTTTTTAAAACACATGTCCCTGCATATCTGTGTATGTCCATGTGGTAACTTCTCAGTACATGTCCCTGTATATCTCTTGCAGGAGCGGGTGGAGCGATGTGTCTTCCGTCGTGTTGATTTCCTGCACCAACTGAGCGTGCTCGGTGACTAGCTCGCGGAGGTCGGCCAGTTTCTGCAGCAGCCTGGGGAAGAGGAAGGTGTTGTCCGGGTGGTTGGCCAGCAGGTGGAGCCGCAGGGCCTGGACGATGCTCTCCTGGAGCCGCTCCACTGGAGGCACATCCACCAGGCCTGGACGGTCTGAAAAGGAGGAGGGTGAGGGCACAGATGGAGGTCAGTGAGTGGGAGGGAGGAGAAGAGGGAAGACTCCTATTATCAACCATTCGTTTACTATTCTCCCTGAAACCGCCGGTTACCTCCGCAGCAGATAATCGTGGCCACAAACAGAGCCAGGTCACTGTCGTCCAGCTCCAGGGAGTTGAAGCGCGTGGCAAACTGGAACTTGGGCTCCATCATGTCACTAAAAGGCCGCCGGAGGCTCTTGAGGAACTCTCGGGTGATGAAGCCCCCACCATGGGCAACCAGGAGGCCATCTTTGTTCATGCAGGAGGCCAGGAGGGTGAAGAGGGCCTCGTATACACCGTACTTCAACAGAGTCACCTACGTGCAAGGCAGGCAGAGGAGGAAGAAGTCAAGATCTGAGGCAGGTAAGCAGGCCGGTGCATGGCCAAAACGCTTGGTTTTTAAAAAAAAAAAAAAAAAGTGAATTTTTGTGTTCTGGTGGTTTAAGTGCCACAAAGGAATACCAATCCACCCGGATTCTATAGTGACGATTGGAAGACCAAAAACCTAATCTGGATGAATATCTTTTTTTTAAACATATATTTTGTGTGAACTGTTCCTTTAAAGTAAGAACATACTGTATCATTGTAGAAAATCAGTGATTATTCTTTCTCTCTACAAATCTATTAATTTATCCATACATTTTTCTCTACTGCATTTTTATCGCACGGCACACAAATTAAGCATGCAATCTGCACCTTCTCACATGCAATGACAGAAAAACGGAAGTATAAAAGACTGAATAAACTCAGTCCCCTCATCTGACGTCACCTGATCATTCAGATCCAGGCTCTGGAAGCCTGGCACAGCCTTGGCAAACTCCGTCAGCTCCGTGACCGTCTCCACCGAGGTGCTCTGGCAGCACTGGAAGAGCCGGGCCTCCGCCTCCCTGTCCTGGAGCTCCCCGGGCCCCACAGCGAGAGCCAGTTCCCCAGCATGGAGGCCTCCCTCGGGCCACAGACAGCCGCCATCTACCAGGTGGGCCGCGAGGGTCCTCTCCGCCAGCTGGAACGTCTCCATGTCATGAATGATAAAAGGCTGTGGAAAGATTGAGGGGGGTTTGGTATGCAGGCTTATATTTGGGCTTATCAGGCCTTCACGTTTCATTGATTTCATATTAGACATATTGAGCTAGAGGTGACCCTCCATGACCCCCGTCCTTTACCGGCTTGCTGGTCTTTCCGGTGAGTATGAGCCGCGCTTTCGCCTTGTTCATGTTGAAGTTCTTTATGTAGGCCTCGTGGATCTGCTTGACCAGGATCTTGTGGTCAGCCAGCATGGGGCTCACCACTTCTCTCTCCCCCATCTGCCTCTCCGCCTTCAGCTTCAGCTTCTCCGACTGGGGCATCCGACCGAACCGGATGGCTGCAGGTGGGTGTGGGTGGATGGACCGAGAAATGAAAATTCATTACATTCATTGTAAGAAAAACATATAATTTTAGGTTTATAACTCAACATTTTAGCAACACAGATTAAGGGTGGGCAACATAATCTTTGAGTCAATAGCTCGATATTGTGAGGATATTTTTGATAAAATAGATTTTTGATAAAAAGTCACTACTAATGTGGATATGATGACCTGCAGGTTGAGGCTAGAAGAGCTACAACTAGAAGAGGTAAATAAGTTCAGAAAATTGCATCGTTTTACTCAAATGTAGCCTTTAAAACCAGAAAGATTCACACTTATGCTGCATCATGTCACTGCAATATCCAAAATCTGATATCTAGTATCTTATCACAGTACTGACAAAATATCGATACAGCACCCAGCTCTAACACATCTTATTTCAGCCTCCAATATTTTTGCTAAAGGCTGTCAAATGTCGAATACATTTTCAAATAGCTTCTGTCTAACGTTGAAGTGAAAGTTCATATGGAAATATAGGTCTGCTTCCATGCATAATAAACAGCTATGTGGTGGGTATGTGTTACTGACAAAAGACAAGCCTCTCGGCAGCCGGTCTGAGTGTGTGTGTTTGCACACAAACGCATGGATACGAGGCGCACATGCATATGCATTTATTCTGCTCTTTCCCTCCACTCTCATGAAAACACAACATCTTCCACTTGGCTCCGAGTTGTTTGACTCTGATGTATGTGCAGTTTGAGGCCACCTCGACAAACCCACTGACCCCCTTTGGCATTCATTACAGATAACACACCAGATGTGGGTTTACACAGGCCTGCGCTTTCTCACTGTCAAGCAGGCTGTTTCAGGACAGCGTTCTGCAAAAACCCCGAGCAATATAAACAGGCTGGCCTACTGCCACTGAAGGTGACACAAGGATACGCTCACTGTTGTTGCGCGGGCTAATAATGACTTTGATAACACACAAACCCTTAACTACAACACACACATTTCATGATAAAACCTCGTGGCCGCTGTGTCAAATGAGGACAACCGAGACTGGGAGCCAAGGTTTACGTAACTACTGTACATGTCATTTAAAAGCTACTATGTCACTGTGTCATTATTTCTGTTATGACTTATTGGCCACTGTACTTGTGATAGGATTACAGCAATTTTCTAAATATACTCATTTAAAGCGCTAATTTGAATTAGAACAAAATCAATTCGCATTTTCGCCTTTTAGCTCGATTTCCTCAGTCGCACAACGCGAAAGCAATGCGAGCACAGAATCAGAATTGCAAAGGAGAGAAACAGAGATAAAGAGCTGACGGGGATTTGCAGCATAAATACACATTGTTTTTCAGGCTGACACAGAAAAACCTACGCATGCTTTCATAACCTCGAGGCTGGACTGTTGCAATGCTCTCTTGTTTGGTCTGCCTAAAAAAGCTGTTGGCCGGCTACAACGAAGGCCGGCACATGAAACATCTATTCAAACAGTTTTGGGATTTATTTAAAGATTTTATTTAGGGATGCATGATAATATCGGCATGTCGTTGGTATTGTCCAATATCAGCTTTAAAATGAAATATCGGTATTGGCCCAAAATGAAAATTTCTGCCGCTATGCCATGCCAATCTGTGGCGGTGGCTGTTGTCGTGATTGCCTCAGGGAGAGCATCAGGCAAGCCTGTTTAATTTGGGTGAATCTTATGGTTTTGTTTGAAAGAAAGTATTATCAATAAAATAAAAATAAATATGCCACATTTTACATAACCTAAGATGAAGTTGTTTTCTTATTTTGCCCAGGGAACATTCACATTTTGAAAAGCACTGTATTTTAAGTGTGCATCTTGCAGTGGGCCTTCAAAATAAGAGCCGGCATAATAAAATGTTAATTGCACTGCAGGAGAGACTTGATGTTCTCTGCAATAAGGTGGAAAAAAATCTGTATATAGGCAATCAGCCAAAAGAGGTGGAAAGTATCGCATATCGTATAAAATCGAATATCATACATCCCGAATTTTATTATTTTTATTTGTTGTTTTGCTTTTTCGTGACTTTGCACACTATCACTTGCTTTTGTTTTTGGCGCATAGTCCTTTGGTCATGTGCAGCACACCGGGCTACAGCCACTGTATGACATGCACTATATACATAAAGACAGACCGACTGATTGATTGAGTCTTTGATTGTGAAAACAGAGGCATTACCGTTGTGGGACATTCCCACGGCGAGGCACTTGTGGAAGCGGCAGTACTGGCACTTGTTGCGGTTCTTCTTTTGGATTTTGCAGTTGCGCTCACATTTATCATACTCCAGCTTCAGCCGGATGGTTCTCCTGAAGAAGCCCTGGTCGAGGCAGAGAGAGTTAGAAAACGCCGTCTCAAAGTGAAACATTAAACCCGATGAAATACAACCAGAGCAGGAAAATCCACAGGAGTCAAACTGCGGGCTGTAAGCAAGTAAGTTAGTCCACTTTGAAAACCACAGAAAATTGCTCTGACTGCCCTGACATGATGTCCGTTTAACTTCTCTTTTCTTTCTTGTTATTGCTATTGATTCTATGCAGCTATTGCTCCTTTTTATGTCATTGTTAATCACTGTATGAAAATATTTTTTGTTGCGTAAAAAAGGAAATGAACTTTGCATGCAACTGTGTGTGATTCCATCCTTCCATCCTTTCATTTAAACATCTTTCATACAGTTTAGAGATATGCCTGGAGAGTCCATTTGAAGCTTATTTTATTTAGAAAAAAAGTCTGATCTGAAGGCTCATGTGCAAAGAGGGCTGCGAAAATGAACTGTGGCATCCTGATGCTTCAACTCAAGCGAGGTGATCTTGTATCCACCGGCAAAATCTGATCACAATTGTCACTATTGTCTCTTTGTGCATGTCATCTGTCATACACCTTTGTCCACAGCGCCTTACAATACCATGAGCACATGCAGTTTAACTATAGGTGGCCCGGGTGTCGCATTACATTTTGGTTTGCAGCCCACAATGGAATGACATCTATTCCAGAAGGGAGATGCGCTTCAAGGTACAAACGCTGACCTTGTGGAGGAAGAACTGGAGAGGGCATTTGTAAGGCATTCCACACACACACACACACACACACACACACACACACACACAGATACTGCACAGCAAGCTCAAAAAGGCTAAACAGATGTCAGAGATGTGCCAACGCATGAGACACACACGTACACATACATCACTGGACGGCGTTCAACACTTGGGATTTCTGTCAGGACATTCCTCACCTCTCGCTGACAAATGGGCGCGGTGAACTTTGCTGCAATATATTTCTGTCCACATGGCTGCGCAATATGTCTGACTCACTCCTCGACTCTGTGAATGTTTACAGAGGCAGAGGCCTTGGCTTCCACTCGCGACGAGAGCAGTTATGACATGTGGTTAGGGGCTACGTGTCACACATCAATCTAGCTGACGTGGAAAATTCATGGATCATCTTTTCGTGTTCTTTCACCAGAAACTGTAGTTTTGTGGGCACGGCTGAGTGTAATCTTCGTGAAAATGGCGAAGGGAAAAACTCTGAAGGCCAAAGCAAGCAGTGCAGTGCCATCTGATAGTCATCACCGACACGACAACAGAGCTGAGGCAAAAGGAAAAAAAAAAAAAACAGATGTACGAGTGCACAGCTTGCATGTCTTTGCATGTCGATGAGTGTGAAGATGCATCCAGCAAATCGTATTTTGCTGTGATATAAAGCTGTGAGACATACGTTGTAAGACCAGAGAGGTGAGTAAACAGATTTATGGTGCGCTGCTGCCTTCAGGGCAAACAGGAAATGTCATTTAGTGGCACAGATTTCGATTGAGGAATCTATTATTCAGACAGTGATTTGCTCAGGGGCACTTCAATAGGACACACTGATTGTTGTGGTGTTCAAACCTGTGAGCTTTACATGACTGAAAGCTTCCTCTAATCACTACAGGGTTCCCACTCTACGTCAAATGTCAAATTTCATGGTAGAGCAGGTTCCCCTTGTCCTGATCGCAGCGTCCTGGGTTCGAATCCGACCTCAGGACCTCTGCTGCACGTCATCCCCTCTGTCTCCCCTGCCTTTATTCGCTCTTTAAAAAATTGAATTAAAAAAAATCCTGATGCTTCAATGACTAAATGACTGAAATGCTGAATTTCTGTTAGGGCTACCCCTGACAGTTGAGTTAAATCATCTCTGTGAGACTGAGATTCTTTAAGTTAGGCAGTTGAAATTTTTTATTTTATTTTATTTTATTTTTTTACAATAGCTATTGGGCTTTGTAATGGGACAATAACACAAGACACATTCTCTTAAAAATGCACTGGGAATACATTGCACTAGGGAATGGAAAAATATAATTTTTTTTTTTAGAACTGATGGATGCGCATTTGGATTAATTATCTGGAGAACTGCGGAGGAAAGTGCTGACGTCCCTCTGCCCGCAATCAACATGAAAACACGTCACATGCCATTGCCAAAAGCTGATGCCGCCCACTGAGCTGGTGGAGGAAAAATAAGGACCGCTAGCCAGTGCTGACGAAAACAGCCAAACGGATATTGTCAGAGCGGGGGA
>OMLB01005514.1:30703-42475 GCA_900302555.1 Myripristis jacobus
ACAGAATGTGAACACAGTGGAAAATAATATTACATTTGATGAATAACTAGTTATTCCATGACGTGTCCAAAGAATGTATTAAATTTCCCTGTCTGGAATAGGGCCGAATGATACGGTAAAACATATGATTCACAATGTTGGTGGTAATATTTTTTATGCATCATAACTTTCATTTTCAATTAAAAAAAACAAAACATGATGACATGATAATTCGCTGGGGTCTCAATCAAACAAACATGTTTTCTTATATCTGGAGAATAAAATTTGCAGACCACGGCATCTCTGCAGCACCACATTATTTCATTTATAAGGCTATTTTGTCACATATTCTACTTTTATAAAAAAAAAAAAAAAATTGCAGCTCCTGCGATTTGGATATTGCACTCGGCCAAACAGCGATTTCAATATTTCGTTTAATTGCTCAGCCCTACTGTGGAATAAAGTTTTCAGGATTCCATGGCTCACCATAAACTCCATTTACAAGCCTGAAAGAGTGATGAAGTATGCTGATGTGTCACACCATCACACAGATCTGACACCACAGCATCACAGCAGACTCCATTCACATTCCCACTCCTGAAACTGATACACACGGAGTCTGTCAGGCATGGAAACTCGAAACTGAGAAATGTGACTTCCACCTATCACAAGCAGGATTTTTCCATTCTGGCGCAACCATCCTCAGTCAGGGAGTTCGAGAGCGGAGGCCTGTCAAAACACACCTCTCACGTGTGCTGCGCCCAATGGTGTTGTGCCATCGCTTGACATGTGATAGTGAAGGCGGTGGTCTGGGGCCATGTGCCAAGTCAGGCAGCCGCTTGGCCTGCAAGACGAGTTCCTGTATATTTTTGTAGTCATTCTAATAAATAAAACATGCATCGGAGCTCTTATGCGAGCTGAGTCACTGTGTCGGCGCTCACGAATGCACAGACACACACTGCAAATACCGGGAATTGTACAATCAGCGGCGGATCTGGATGGGGAAATGATAATTGCGAAATGTTAGCCTCAATCTTCCTCATTCCCTATAGATCTCAAAGGGGAAAAAGACAAAAGCGCCTGACCAGAAGAGTGAAAAATTCACCCCGATTCTCTCCAGCTGGAGTCTGAGGGGCAAGGGAGTGATTATGCAAAAAAACATCACAGAAGGAGGAAGAACACCAGCAGCCAGTGAAACATCTTTATCCTCAATCCACCTAACATCACATGAATGTTTCTTCCTCTTTCCTCTGACCTCTTTCCTCTCCAAATTTAACCACTGTGAACGCCCATTTATAACCCTAAAAACATCTGGATATTGAGAATTCAGATTCCCTTGGACAGAACTAAAAATAATTAACTATCTCAGCAACACGCTCCAGGCTTATGGATCATTTATCGGTTGTTCTTGGAGAAAACAAACGCTGTATTTCAAGGGTGTAGTGGCTGTGAAACTAGAAAGGTCAGAAGTTTAAAAAGACGTGCAAAAATAGAAAGAGGAGATAGAGTCTCAGTTTAGCAGCAACAACCTGTGATCGGCTCGGAGGGGGAGATGAAAGCTGTGACAGGTTCACATGACCAGGCACCCAGAGCGGCGATGAGCCCTAAATAATTCAAACTCAGACACAACTGGCCAGCGAATCGAATAGTTCTGAGCATCTTCGTCGTCATTCTGAAATGACTGTAAATCACAGGAAGACCACAGCTGGGACTGAAATTGTCTCAGCAGAAAAATGGAGCAGAAAAATGTCTCAAAGAGCCCGGGTCTAGATAATGTCTGCGGGACGGCGCTTCCCACAGGTCTCACTGTAAGTCGCTACATTTTTAGGAAATCGATTCAGCTACAGAGAGTGTCTTGGGCCTGAAAACATGCAACTGCTGTTCCCATTACCGAAAAGAACCATCCAGTGGAACTAAATGATTTCAGGCCTGTGGCATCAGCCTCTGTAGAGATGGAAACATTTGAAAAAGGGATTAAATATTATATTATATACTGCAAACCATTTTTATTGTCCCATATTGGATAATAAAGATGGAATTGCACTGTAAATTTGAATTAAATTGTGCAGGTGTGCCAGATAAGATATGTGGTATGGAAAAGGGGAGCCAAGTTTTGATAATTAGAATGATAATCATCCCTCACAAAGCTGACTCCGTAAGAAGATGATATTTAAGCATTAACACAACAGTTGTCTGTGCCAAAAATAGGCTTTGTGTGTGTGTATGCTTCTGTGTGTGTGTGTGTGTAGGTGTAAACATCAGCCAAAGAAGGCCCAGTGCCAAGCAGGAGAGAGGTGATAAGTCAAGTGAGGCCACCACGTCCCCCACCTCACATGACCTGGCTGCATGCCTCAGAAACTTTCCACTGGCTGCAGCGTCAGGCGCCTGCATGAGCCAAATATGCATGAGTGTATGTACGTGCATGCATGTGTACATTTATGTGTGTGTGTGTGCGCGAGTGTGTGCGTGTGTGTGTGTGTGTGTGTGTTCAGTTCTGTTCCACTTGCACAGCCACATGATGGCACCAGGGCCAACAGCTCAGAACCAGCCTCTCCCTCCTGCAGCACAAACAATCATCGGTCTTGATGGATAGCCGAGATGGGACATGACATTCCATCAGAGTTATTTGACTGCAGCAGTCTGTGTATAAAGCAGCATCTTAGTATGACCTTTATCTGTGTGCATGATCACACACACACACACACACACACACACACACATAGATAAAGGTCTTGTCATGCACTAAGCCAACAAGTGAACACGTCAACCTTCGAGCGTGTGCGCAAACATACAGGTACGAGTGCGCACGCACAGCACGTACAGTGTGTGACTGCACTTTGCCAGCTCTCGTCTCCAATCACTCACCTTGCAGCCCTCGCAGGCATGCACCCCGTAGTGGAAGCCTGAAGCCTTGTCCGAGCACACTCTGCACTCCAGGGTGAGGGGGCTGAAGCTCTCCTCAGGGCCTGGCGCTGCTCCATACACCCCCGACGAGGGACTGGAGGCCGGGGTCAAGGAGTCTGCACCACACAACATGCAGCGGGAGAGGAGAATACAGTGAGCCCTCTGAGAGCAGGGGCAGACTTTGAAGAGCTTTGATCCAAATTTAGACATCCACCTTTTCAAAAGCGCTAACACGTACTCTGATAAAGTAGCACAAAAGAAATGATGGTGCTTTTAAAAGAATAATCGACTTTAAAATAAACAAGCTCGATATTTTCACATGCCCCGCTGGGCCTGCTGGGGGCACTAGAGGAAAGGTCACAGGGTCAAAAAAACTGACAGGTTTCTTCCTGTAGGCAACATGAATGCTGTCACCAAATTTCATGGGGATCCAAAAAAATAGATTTCAAATGATGGACACAGGGATGTGATCCCCCTGTTTCCCAGCAGGGGAAAAAATGAGAGAATATGTTTCCACACCTGTACCCAACTTTATTGTAGGATTTGTCTAAATCCAGTTTGAGGAAGATCCCTACTGGATTGAAGGTTATCTCCTACAATAAAGTTATAAGTGGGACAGTGTGTGGGATTTCTCTTCTTTACCAGAGGGGCTAAAAAAAACATAGTAGGTATCCAGGCTTACTGGTCAGCTGACATGGGCATATCTGTGAAATTCAGAATTATGTCAGAGTAGAGATGGAACTAAAGAGAAGCATTGAGAGGAGTTAGGATTTTGCTATCTCAGTTTCTATTTTTCCCTGGCTGGCAAGGAGATTTTTTATTTAGTCCAGCATTCACTAGCACTCATACAGGCCCTTGGTGAATTAATAGTCTTTAATTTTCATAGCATATTATCATGCCAGAGAACAGAAGGCCTATCAGGAAAAAAATACACAATTCCACTTTGATTATATGGCTCAGACAGTGAATTCAAAGTGATTGGCAAGACGTGTCAAACTACATGATATGACAGACAACCAGAAAATACTTAAATTCAGAAATAGTTTTGAACTCCTATCAAACAAACATGTGATCAGAGAGATACAACCTTACTAAGAGGGAAAGAACAAGCAGAGCTTATGGTGTCAGGATAAATTCCCTGAACAGCGAATGCAATTCACCAGATGTCCTGAGGGATTCTGGCAGACGGTCCTCTGACCCGAGGTTGTTGCATAATTGACTCATGCAGACTTGGAATTTTAGTTGATTCATCTCTCTTAAATTACAGGAGGCATGAGTGTTTTGTCAAGTACCGCTCAGGAATGTGGAGATGGTATTTCATTTAGGAGAAAAATGGAGAAAGAGAACGAGTTGCATCTAATCTTCTGTCATCACAGAGACACACAGTCCTCTAGCAAACGCATAAATCGCAGACTGGAGCCCGAGAGGTCAGAAGGTTGCGGCAATATGAGAGAAAGATTAGAATTACCTGTCAGCAGTTGTTTCTAAATGAGACCAAAGTAAACACCGGCATGTGGAGCAGGAGCATGATTTTGAGCAGGAGTGTGTTGAACTGGCTGTTAAATATCTGAATCTTCAGTATTTATGGTCCTGTACCTCATATTATTTGTGTGTCTCTTATAAAAACACAGCATGTACATGATAAAATCTGAGGATTCCAGTTTTTACCATCTACCCAAATAATTGCTCTGGACTTCTTTATATGTTTATTTTTGAGATTATGTGTTTTTTTTCTGTCTTCTGCCATTTTTAACAGAATTTGAAGTGTACAACATGTTGGGACCACTACTCTAAAATTATGTTGGAAGTAAATCTTACCAGGTGAAATCAAGACTATAGCTTTCTTCTGAATTCACTAGCCAGGCCGTTTGATGGAATGAGGAAGTGGCGCCAATATTAACTACACATGCACAGTGTAAACAGTAGCAGCAAATGAGAGAAATGACAGGGAAATGACAAAGAGATAGGGAAGGACATGTGACGTAGATCTTGACCACACATTACACCCACGTAGTCACAATGTTATCACATGGCCTTTTCTTCTCTATTGAACAGCTGCAAGTGACTAAATAAGAGAGTAGGCAAGGTTTTGGTGTCTTGTTGCTCGCTCTAATAGGACACATGGCTGTTGATCGAACCTGTGATGAATTCGTCAGATACGAAATGGTGTTTCTAATCACAGATCCACTCAGTTGTCCCTTTCTTACCTATTGTACTCACCAAGAGTGATGGAGCTCTCGGACCCGGAGCCGGTGCTCTGGTATTCGGACAAATCAAAGGATCCCAGCGTGCCGTCCCCAATGGAATGGGAGATATCCTCCAAGCCCTCCATCAGGTCTCCACACAGTGGGCTGCCCAGGAGGGAGTCCCCCAGTGGGGAGGGAGGGCTGTAGAGATCCCCTGGCATGTCTACCATGGTGGAGGACCAGAGCCTGGACCCGAGGCGGCTAACAACCCCTCACTCACCAGACTGGGGCAGCGGGAAAGGTGAGTTAGAGGAATAAAACAAGGGAGTAAGCATGAAGAGATCAACAATAAGTGAAGCAGGGAGTGTACCATGTAGATCACTTTCAGACCAGTCACTACAGGAAGCTTTCAAAGTCATGATTTTCTAAACTTTTTCATTTGAGCATTTGTACATTGATGGGAAAGTTCCATTTTTCAAGGATTTCCAAGGTGGCTGGGGGTATACTTATAACAGTTTAGAGTACCCAGTCTTCTTGGAGTTGGCAGGTAGGGGCCTATCAAAGGTATATTTATAAGCAACATGAATGCCGTCCATATGATGCATTGTTTAATTTATTAATTAATTTATTCTTGTTTGGGATTATCCACACTAGCTTGTATTTTTGCAATCAAGTCCAGCAACCAGAAGTACAAACACAATGCCAAAAATGGGTAGACTGCATAAGGTCAGTAGAGGTCTCCTCAAAGCAAATTCATAGTCCCAGCACTTGTATTGGCAAGAACTGCAAAACCAAGAGGGGCATAATTTGGGTGGTGAATTTTGTGCCATCAATGTTCGAACACACAGAGTCCCTAAAGTGTGCACGGGCAGAGGAGACCTTGGGCCAAGAGCAGTCATCCACTTTGTAGTTATTTCATTGGAGCTGACACCATATGTTCGGGTCACGGGTGAGGAGAGGGGCTGAGCTGTCAATTGATCACCATCTGGCGGCGAGTTCGACTAGGCGGCAGAGACGGCTGCTGGACAGACACGGTGAACCTAAACATGTAATGAGGGGAGGCTGGGTAGAGGACTCTGTCTGGAACGATTTCAACTCTCACTTCCGAGCGAGACCCTCCCGTGTCCCAGAGGAAGTCGTGGACGTGGACTCAGAATGGTCCCTGTTAAAAAACCTTATCTTGGAAGAAGCAGCGAGGCAATGTGGCCAAAAAAAAAGGCGGTCATGCCTGGCATGGTGGCAGCCAAACAACCAGCTGGCTGTAGCGGAGGCTGTCGAGCTGAAGAAGGAGGACTTCTGGGACTTGGATGGCAGGCCAGAAAGACTGCAGCTGACATTGACACAGAAGCAAAAGCCCAGGTGTGGGAAAAGCTCCAAGATGCCTTGTGCCCCCTCCCATTGATGATTAATAACACGCTGGGATGCTAAATAAACTGACTGTGGTTTTAAAAACTGCAGAAACAAGAATTAACAGCAGTCCTCACCTGAAACCAAAGGCTGTGACAGGGGATTTCTTGTACAGTAGAGGCAGCTTTTATGCAATGGGTATAAATCTTGAGCTGTCAGCACCATTGAGCAGCAGGCCTGTTCAGCTGATGTCATACAGGTGATAGTGAAGTGAGTGAGCCCTGCCCACAGAGTCAACACCAGGGCATTCTTACCAAGTTTATCGCTCACTGACTAAATACAAACCTGTCTCTTGCTGAGACCAACCAAAGTACACATTCCCACTTCACTACAAAGGTCTGACTCGGATTTATCAGTGTATCCTGACGCTCCAGAGAGTCTATAATGACAGACTGAAAAAGCCCAGTGAGCTCACACACCAAGCTCTGCAAGTGTTTACACTGTATGATGAATAGCTTCTGGGTCCTGACCTCACTTTCCCTCTACTGGATAACGTTCAAACAGAGGGGTGGGGAGAAACACGGTGAGTTGTGGTACTGAAGACCACAAAGGCTAAAATCAATGTATGACAATGTACAGGGGGTGGAAAAAATAACAAACACCTTGTAGTGTAACACAGAACAATGCAACAGCCCCGCAGTAAACATCAGATTGATAAAAGTCGACTTGAGAGACTATTCTGAGAAATGAGTCACTCGTGCGGCTGCCTGTGTTACTGTCGTTTACAGGGGGTGGACAAAATAACAGAAACGCCACATGAAAAGGACATTAAGTTTCAGGCAACTACATCACGATTACAAAAGCAGCTGAACACCAATTAGCCGTATGTGTCAGCGTTAAGAGGACTAACAGGCGCCGTTTTTGTACGTTTTAAAGACAACATCAGACAACAGCACAACATGTGCCAACTATGCAAATTGCGAGTATAAAAGGATATTCGCCGAACACCACCGCAAGCCACAGCCTCCAAAATGACCGTAGAGATGAATCAACACATCTGGGGCACAATTTCAACTAAAACTGAGCATTCGGAGCTTCACAAAACTAGTATTTACTGCAGGGTTATTGTATTGGATCCTATTCTAATATAAGGTGTTTATGATATTTTGTCCATCCCCCTTAAATCTATGTATCACCTGTGTCGTTGCATGTTTCTGTCTGTCTTTTCCCCTGTCTTGCAATATGACTGCTTATCTCTCCTCCTACCTGTCTTGTTCTCTACCTGCCTGTCTGTCTCTCTGTCTATCTGTCCCTCGCTCTGCCTTCAGTGCCTGTCTGTCTGTCTCAGTATGGATCTTATGTGTGGGAGGGAGCTTGGTCAAACTCCCAGCTGCTCACAGTGGGGTAGAAAACATCTGCTGGAGCCATCATGACACATCACAGCACCACGGCAAATACTCATGTTCTATAACACTCTCTCCGACTTCCAGTAACCCGCAGCGGCAGATGTTCTTGTTGCCGTACTGGGGACCGATGATTTGCTGTGTTGTCAGATGGCAGCTTAACAAAGTGCCTTTTGGCCATTAATAACGCTGCTGAAAAGTACTCAATTAATCCAGATGTAATCGAGTACACAAAAATGCAGGGCAGGGAAACAAGAATGTGTCCTATAATGAATGAATGTGAGGTATGTGTCCAAAAATCTGTAAAGATCACATCCCTGTGGTCACAGCAA
Source organism: Myripristis jacobus (assembly GCA_900302555.1). Taxonomy (NCBI): domain Eukaryota; kingdom Metazoa; phylum Chordata; class Actinopteri; order Holocentriformes; family Holocentridae; genus Myripristis; species Myripristis jacobus. Next base: position 38,855 of record OMLB01005514.1, read on the forward strand.
CCCTCCTGAAGAAACATGTCATTCAGACGATGATAGTGTGTTGCAATGTAACTGTATCTGTGCTGAAGCTGCTCCAACGTTTTTGGCCCATTTGAGCAGAAATTGATGGCACATTTCCGATCTAACACACAAAGACACTTGAAGCCATCGCGGGGGCCATGTTCAGCCAAAAATGTGAGTTTACACAGCTGCCCACATCTGTAAAGCTGCGTTAGAGAGAAATGCTGGCCATATGAGATTGGGTGATTTGTGCTTGGACTGAAAGCATGCGATCTATATCTTTAAAATTTTGCTAATGGTCAGAAAGAACATGGTGCATTAGGTAAAGCGGCTATTTTATCTTTATCTTTCCAGGTAAACAACATGCACAGCGTCAACTCTGGTACAAGAGAGCAGCGGGGACGTGATCGATGCACAACGTGCTTGTTCTTGTTTATCTTGTAGATGGGAGGAGGATTTCAGGGGACAAGTCCTGACAATGGGCTAATATTGTGTAAGGTTGGTGGGGGGACCTGTGCGTGTGTGTTTAAATGTGCGTGCATGTTTGTTCCTGTACGGCTTGAGTGTGTGTTTTAAAGCAGCTTGTTTGCTGTGTTTGTAAGGAGGAGGGCTCGGCTGAGGATCTATGGGAACTTGGGACCATGCAGAACCACACAGCTGTTGTCTGACTGGTCTGCCAAGCTCTGCTCTGACGCATGACATCTGTCCTCTGACAACCTCTTGCCCTTGCTGAGGATTACACTCGCAGAGGGTACTTAGGGCAACTCACAACAGGCTAAATAGAGTTTGAACCACAATATATTGAGCCAACAAAATATTAAGCCTTGTGTCTGTGCCTCAAACCTTTCTTTCACCCATCTCTTCCCGTGTATCTGCAGCCACAGCTGTCACTTTAACAGGATTTTTGAGATCTTAGTCTAAATCAAGCTGCCGTGTATCTCCACTGAACATGTCTGTTATGCATTTCCTATGGTTTTATTTATCTAAATCTGGACCCGCATTACTATTTCCCGCTCTCCTCCTCCCTCTCTGAATATTATTTTTGCCTAGACTGCATCCAAAATATGAAAAATGTGATTACAAGTATAACCACTTCTCTATTTTAAGATGTTACGGCAATGCGAGCAAAATTGGATCCTTGTGCATCCAGAGTTCTGGTATGATCGAAGTCGCATTGACACATGTGCAAAAGCAGCCTTGGTCTCCCTCTCACTTGAAATGTTTTTTAACAGGTGAAATCAGTGGGGGAGTCACAGCTTCTGTCTGGATCCACCTGGTCTGTAATCTGATCACGGACAATGTGGATGACCCCTATATAATACTATAGAATAGGCTCCTATAGAACACACCCCTACTGATTTAATCTGTTAACCACAACCATACATTAAAAATATCATGGTTTTGCTGTATGAGTGTGTCAGGATTTTAAAGACAGACCACTAACTTTAGATTCTAGTGGTGTCCAAGAAAATATCACCTTCACTTCTTGCTTTCCTGGCTAACTCTTCCTGCAAAGATCTGCGAGGTATATTGACTTTTCCTCCCTTGGTCTCTTACATGCTCCAAATACGGCTGGCGTCTCCCCATCACCTCACATGACACTGTGTTATAATTCCCAGAGGAACTATAATCCCAGACAGAGGGTTTGTCTTTGGGTCACAGGAAAAGCGGAAACAAGAGCTGCGCTGGGGGGATGGCGGCCACAGTCAACAAAGCAAAGCAATGAGGGATAAAACAGACTCACAATCAGGGAAAAGAAAAAAAAAGAAAAAGAAAACTTGCCTGCCTGCTTTTCAGGTCAAACCAGGACAGAGAATGAATTACTCACCAGCTTCAGTAATGTCTTAAACAGTCAAAAACAATCATGGGAACTGATGCTGATATTAGTTTTTGTTTTAGCTTTGCTTTCATCTTTCATTAAAGATCCAAGAGCTGTCTTGCAGGGAGCGCTGCAACCATTAATCATTTAGATTAGTATCAGAAATGCAATAGCAAACTATAATTTTGAGAAAAACTTAACCATTTTATGTGCAAATCCCAAATATTGCTGTTAACATGTTAATACACTATAATTTGCTTTATTTTCTCCATTCATATCATTATAAAATTAATACTTTGGGTTTTTTGGCTGCTTTTGAGACTAATTATGTAAATTAAGACTTCATATTTGACTATGCCACCTTCCAATGTGCATCTTCATCCATTTATAGATGCAATGATTATGTAAAATGTAATCAATACGTAAACAGACAATGAAAATAATCATTAGTTGCAGCCCCACTGGCAGGCCTCCTTATCCTTGTGTATCTGAGAGCGGGATGTCTGCGCAGAGCGTCTTTACCCCCTGTTGGCTGTGCTTGCCGCTGAATCAGGCTCAGCTGTTTGACTTTTCAGAGACCTCTGATCTTTCCACCACAATGTTCTTCCTATCCTGTCCTCCAGCCCAAAATCTGCTGAGGCACAACAGGTGTGCGTCAAATGGAACGGCTATTATCCATGTACAACACAGAGACTTAAGTAGAACAACCACCCTCCTCCTCCTCCTCCTCCTCCCCCCTCCAAACCAAACCTCCACACTCCTGCTCAGCACAGATTCCACTTGGTGTTATTATTATATTTAGTTACAGCATCAGGCAAAATCTCTGGCACCATCTCTGGCACTCCGTCTCAGTTAGGATGCAGATTACTGCTGCACTGGCAGACAAATGTAAACTTAGCCTATTTACAGGCTGAATGGAAACAGTGGGCAAAGAAAGCTTTTGTTCTCATCACACTTAAACTTTGCTGTGTGTATGTGTGTGTGTGTGTGTGTGTGTGTTTCTGCATCACAGTTTGTTACAAAAACAGGTGAGGTCTAGCCAGGAAGTTCAAATGAGGCTCCCTCTGACTGAGAACAATGAACAATGCTTTCACACCCTTCACTTGTTTGGACAGAAATAACCCAAGTAGTGGTCAGCAGCCACATGTTGCACCACAAAACAGCAACAACACAAATAAAGCGTAGCCTTGCAGGAGCCCTCACACACTTTTCCTTTGTGGACGGACAGAGGAACATCAGTGGAGGCGCAGGAGTGAGGAATAAAAGTTTGTTCCCATCCCACAACAAAATGGGAAAGGGTTTTTTTAAAAGAAACTCCCTTCATGTTTTCTAATCCCAATTACATAACAACACAGCTTTGGGAAATAAGGAGGCAGTAATTACCTCTGCGGCTGCAGTCGGGAGCATTTCCGGGTGATGTGATGTTGCTGGGATGGAAGGCTGCCTCTCAGGTCTGCCGCGCCGTCCCGGGACGCTCCGGCACAGCCTCAGCACCGTGAAAACGTGATGCGTTGCCTCACTCCGTGCTGTCAAACTCTGCTGCTCATTCCCTGCAGGAAATAACGTCGTGATGGACAGCGAGCGGGGCGCGCACACCTCCTGACACACCTATGCTGCGGACCAATGGGAACACAGGGATCTGGAACAGGCTTGCCCCCCCACCACCCCCCTCTCGGTTTGAACTGTCGGCAGTCCCGGCGGCTCGCGCTCACTTCCTGCCGGCTCGGTTATTGTTATGCTTCATAGACCAACCCACAAAACCACCACCACCATTTACGAAAAAAAAAAAAAAAAAAAAAAAA
>OMLB01005518.1:2967-17903 GCA_900302555.1 Myripristis jacobus
AAAAAAAAAAAAAAAAAAAAAAAAAAAAAAAAAAAAAGCAAGGACCATGCCTTGAAAATGTCCCATTTCTGTGTAAAATGTATTTAGGCACAGCTAACCCCAGAGCGACACTGCCTTTTAAACTTCTTCATCTACATACCCACCTTAACCGTGGACTAGGAGCTCCCTCTCAACCTGTCAGAAAGCGATCTGTTTGAAGAGGACCAGCTCACACCCAGAGTCTCGGAGTCTTCTCCATCTCCTGATATCCATCATCCTCTGCAGCAGCTCCATTCTGCAGTCCACATTCCCCAGCATCATTCCAGGCTCTCATTGTCTGATAATTCCAACAATGTTGGCCTCTCACCCTCATGGAAAGATCCCATCATTAGTGATGGAGAAGGGAGGCTTTTTGAGGCTTTGAGGCCATTACAAATTGTTTTGATGCACACACAATGACTTTTTTTATTTTTATTTTTTATAAACATGTGTTGTGTTGTTGTAGACATTATGTCAGCTAGTAACTGATGTGTACACTTAATAAATGTTTTTAGTGATGGTGTGAGCATGTCAGTTAGCAATCAGACTCTGGAGTAGGCTGTTGTCATATAATAAATGCTATAAATGGAGTTTACAAGATTATAGGGCAGAGGTATCTACAGTAGGGCAGTGGAGCAGTGGATGTGCTTGGTGCACAGGGCAGACACAAGAAAAAGACAAGCACATTAAGGGAAATGATTAGGCTGATATAACTGGCCAATTTAGGGGCTCCATTTGCAGATCTCCACTAATGGAATAAGAATACAAGTGAAATAAGGTAGCCCTCATCATTTCCCTCGTTATGCTTATCTGAATTGCATGTGGAGGATGTGCTTGTTTAACTGAGGAGGAGAGCTCAATGAATTTTTTATCAAGGAACAGTAATTTTTGTGTAGGGATTCGGATGATTTCTATTCTTTTTCCAGCCTTTGCCAGCATTTCTTGACCTTGTAGTCCCTCAGAGTCCCAGCACGGTCCCGATACTTCCCTGGAATTCTTCAGCATCATCCTCGATTCAGTCTCACTCCAAGAATCCCTGCCTACTGAGAAAAAACATTGGATGTCCTTGCTCATTTCAAAATTCCTCTGGCTCACAGATGCACCAAATACTGACTACTCTTTCTGATAGGTCATCTCCACCATGACATCTTTATCATTCCTCAAGGCTGATCCTTCCTTTCACATCTGCTTGGTTATATAAATTGAATTGGTGTAAAATACTAATTTATCATAGTGCCACATGACAAATTGGTATTTTGCTGTGACTGTGTTTGCATATGCATGAAAACAGAGCCCTAAATCTTCCAACATAGTCGACATCAGTGGATTTAAGTTCTTTATTAAAATAGGCTAAGAAGTCCCGCTCCAGTCTTGTCCCACTCACATATCAGCATGTTGATGTAATGTCCTCATAAAGCCAAAACCAATAATTTGCATCAAAATTCAACTTGAAACATTGAGGTCTCCTCCTTTCTTGATTACAGGGACCTGCTGCTTCAGGACCATGGACAGTGATGGTTGTAACACATACATAATGCTGCAGTCAGGTCTGAATACACTCCATCGATATGGACAGCAGCCGTAGCAGAGGCAGTAGCTTGCCTGTCCTTTTAGAAATTATTCAAAACAAATTCGGTGCTGTATACCATTTCTGCTTTATTAGACAGATACAGTGGAGAGAGGGGATGACATGCAGCAAAGGGCCCAGACCGGATTTGAACCGTGATTGCTGCAGCTACGTTGTCCTCAGTAGTATGTGGAATGCGCTTTACGTGGTGACCACCAGGGAACCCCCGATATTCTATAAACTTGAGACTGGCCAGACAAGCTTCTTCCCAAGGCTTAATCAGGTGAAATTGCTACACTTTTTTGGTGTCATCACCACCTTTGTCAAATCCTATCCAGCAGGTTTGAGTATCGTTTGGATACCCATCCCTGCCTATTGATTCTGCCTATTGATTTCAGTTCCTCACAATTCTAGATTCCAGTTCCTTCATGGCTGGGGTCAAAACAGGTCACATGCTTCACAGAAAAACATACAAACAAATAAACAAACAAACAAAAAAATACTTTTATTTTTAAAAACCTTGACACAGGTCACATGCAGTTTTATTCATCTTTGCAATTGTCTTTGTACAGTTTATAGAACCTGTCAGTATTTCATACAGTTTAATTTGGTTGGTGATATTCAATCCGTTCTTTTTTCATTCACTGTACTGTAACTAACTCTCAAAACTGCAGAAATAACAACATGGCAACAGTCTAAAAACCAATTAATTTACAGTTTGGGCAGCTGCAGCCCATATGGGTGCTAATGAGATAGAACTAGGAAAATGTTTGTGGTGCTCGGTGCACTTGCATAATTACCAAATAACCAAATAACAAATAATGATAAGACAAACGCTATTTCATTTTCACTTACCCAATTATGATGAGGTGCTGGCAGTTGGCTGAGGGTTCACTGAGGATGCATGTGAGAGAGAGGTAGACTGGTACAGCACGTCAAACATGATACACTCATTGATTTGTATACCATGCAGGCAGTAGTGTTCTATCATGTAAACAGTGCATTCTGTCATGGTTTTGTGTTTTGGTTGGTCTCGTATCTGTTTTCCTGTGTGTTTCATTTGCCTAGTTCCTTTCAGTGATTTCACCTGTGTCTTGTTTGCTCCTCCCAGTGCCACACCTGTCCTGTGTCTGGCAATTATCCCTGATTGTTCTGATCCCTCCCAGCTCCCTCAGCCTATCCTCTGTGTTCTCCTGTCTTGTGCTCCAGCCCCTTCTCCAGGTGTGTCTTGTTTGATCATTAGTTCTTGTGTATTTAATGCTGCGTTTCAGGCCACCCGTAGCTGGTGATTTACCGGTTAAAAGTGGGCGGGGCTATAGCCAAACCTGTGAATTCATGCCTGTGAACTCGATTGTGCTCAACGTACTCCAACTTCCTCGTTCGACGTCACGCAGTTTATGTTTTATACACAAACAGGAGACGGTTGTAGCCAACGGTTAGAAATATTGTATTGGGTAGAGATAAAAATTACTTTTTTACGTTTATGTTGTAAATACTACAGATGCCATTACCTGTTAAGTGTATGAAATTAAATAACATAAGCACGCCCACATAATGTTTGTCAGTTATGCCTGGAACGGTTTGAAGTCGTGACTCGCGACTTTGAAGTCGTGATTCACAGGTACAACTCCCCGCTGGAACGCAGCATAAGTCCTGTTTTGAGTTCTGTTCTTTGTCGGTTCATTGTTCTGTTCTGGTTGTGCTGTATTGTGTTGTGGTTCCTGCCATGTGTTCCCCGAGTTTCCTGTGATCCCTGTAAGTTGATTCAATATTTTGTTTGCCATTGAGCATTTTTGCCTGCGGCTCCTGCATTTGGGTCCTCCATCCACCTCCCGTGACACATTCTCCCTTGAATGAAATAAGTTTGGTGTAGGTGTTGCACTGGGCCACACTTTTGATTGCCCAATCAAAATAAATGTATCACTTTGAGCATCGCGGTCCAGTCCAGAAAGAGCACTAGTGTGTACTAGCGCCCAACCCTACTATTCAGAGCTGAAATGTTCCTGCACCTCTACTCCAGGCACTCTTTTCGGACTGGAGCCACCTCCACTGCTTAGTGCGATCCGTCTGACTGCAGTGAAGAGATGGCTCTCTCCTGCAGAGAAGTCCTTGTGCGAGTCCACCATCAGCAGACAACAGTGGACCATCAATCCACAGCTTCATTCATCCACCTTGATCCTTTTTCCCTCACCCCCTACCCCACAGCCTTTCATCACTCACCTTCTCAACCCTTTATCCCTCAGTATCTATCCCTACATCCCTCACCCCTCATTCCTTCCCTTGGATCCTTGATTCATCTTTTCAACATCGACCCAGCTCCCCTCCATTCATATCCATTCAATAATAAAGGACTGCAAGTCCATAAATCTATTGGTGTGGTCTTTGTCAGTGAAACCTTGCTTATTAACCTGGGTACTGCAGCTCCTGCATTGGTCTCAGTGGAGTGATTCCTTCCTTATACAGTCTTGGGCTGGATCTTTGCCTTAGGTATCTCAAGGGAGAAAGGCTACAACTCTAAAATAAGTAAGATGTGCTCGGCACAATCAATGGGTGCTCTTCAGCTCAGCTGGCCTACTTTCGCTCTCACACACACTGAATGATGATCAGCAGCAGCATCTAAACATATATAGGGCCTCCCACTCACAACACGCCATTGTTCATTTTCTGTCCCTCCTCCCTCCTCTCTGTCTCACTGTGTTAGACGCAGAGAGAGGAGGTGCATGCAATTAAACTGGTAGACTGGTGTTTGTTTAACTACATTCAAATTAGATTTCTTTTTCTAAATTTGTCAGTATGATATATAGATAGTTACTGCCAACTGTTTTTATATACAAAAGAAAGAAATTATTATTTGTTTTTTAGACTAGTTTTGGTCCCATGGATCTGACCTTTAACATTTCTTCTACATTTTTATATGACTTTGTCAATGCAGTTTTTTTTTCGAAGCAGCTACTAAGTAAAATTGTATTTCTCGCTTCATGTTTCTTGCTCTTACTCCCAATTATCTGTGTCTATATCTCTGTGGCTGAAGGGCTCTTGGGACTCAAATGTCTACTGTTTGTGTGTTTGCTATATCATACGGAAGAGTGTCTTTCAGATTTTGTCACTGATCAGTTTGGACCAGCTTACCTCTGATGTATCTGGAGTGAAAATACTGGAGTTATAGTAGAGGCTGGGGCCTCAGGAAAAATTGTCTGGTTTGGGTCGGCTATGGTCGGAATATGGATGATATTCCGGTCAGAGAATAAGTTGGAGAAGATAATCAGGTTTATAGATTTATTCAAACAGTATTTTCTGGTCAATTACACCGGATGTGCAACAGGTCAGAAAAGAAAGACAGATAAATTTAATTTACCCATTTTTGTAACTATCTGTCTAACTATCTAGCAGGGGCGGCTGGCCCATAGTGGGCGATAGTGCATCGCCCTCCTAAAGCCAAACGAAAAAAAGAGAGAAAAAAGAGTTTATTTTGCCAGTCTAGGTCTTAATATTATTGTCCAATCAGCAGCCCGAATATCGCTGTGACATCAGCAGCCTGAATGTCACTTTCCAACCAGCAGCCCCGAATGTCACTTTCCAACCAGCAGCGGGGCTGCTGATCTCAGTCAGATTGAAGATCGCCCTAGGCGCTCTCATAGACTTACATGTTGAGATTTTTTTTTTCACATTTTGGACCCTACAATTCATTTCTGCTTGCCCCAGCGTGATTTCGTCATACGCACTGATATGTGCGTGGACGATACGTGCAGCGCACAGATGCGTCTGGCGGGAGACCGCAAGATGAACATGGCTAGTAGCTGCAGCAATTCCATCATTTCATTGAAAGAATTACCATTCAGTCGTCGAAATAATATAGATAAATTGGCTATTAAAGAATTGGGACCACCCAGACCAAATTTAAACATCAAGCAGGTTAGTCTATTGTATTTGAGGCATTTAACTTGATATAGCTATACAAAAATGCTACCGTGTGTACAATTCATGTCTGGTGTTGCCATCTAGTGGTTGAACAGGAAACCCACATTAAACAATGCAATGTAACACTGTAAAGTTAGCTATCTGACTTTTATTTATTATTATTTTACCCACTGAACGGGTCATCTTAGCCATCATCGCAATAGTTGCCCCCCCTGAGAAATTTGTCAGGAGCCGCCACTGCTATCTAGATACATAGATTGCTAGATATAGCAATAAGGCAAAAAAGTCAGGAGGTCCTTCTCTCTCTCTCTTGCCACCTGCAGAAGTTACTGCTTTATAGTAAGGGGCCAAACAAGCTTTCTTACAGTTGTTGTTCATGCATGCTGACATTCAAATTTAGATGTATTTTAAAAACAGCTGGGCTTTTGGAGGAAATCCAATATTCTTCTGAAAAAAATTATTGTGCTAACGTGATTTGATTGGTAAAGGCCTTGTTAAGTATTGACTAAATTGTGTGCACTAACTCAGCAACTAAACAAATGTGTATGATTTGAGGGGGTTCCTGAGAACTGGATTGAAGACCCCTGTCCTATTCAGTTATCACAGTAAACCATATACATATGCAAGAAGTGTTCAGTATTGACATTACAGTGACAACTTTTCATAAACTGGGGGGTACAAAACAGCAATTTTCAAAACTGCAGACGACGTGTAACCCCTGTTCCTAGTGGAAATTACACCTGTGGTATGTGTCAAACCACACCCTGTGGGTAATATGCAACACAACACTTACTGGAAAATGACAAACTGTTTTGTTATTGCTCTTAAAATGGTACTCTGTGCAGCTGTAGGTTATTGTTGGTGTTTTTCTTATTTTTTTTGTTGCTAATGCCTCATTCCTGTGGCACTTGTGTCCTCCACTTCCCATTTGTTACTCAAAAAGGATTGGCTGTGCTGTGCTGTGGTGCTGCTCTTTGTCTGTTCAGCCACAGTGGATAAAGCCGCTCATGCTAACTTATTCCTCCTCTGTTCATACCAGACAAACTAGACCTAAGGTGAAATCCATCACGTCACATTCACAACCGCATTATCTGTGTGCCAGAGGATTTTGCCCAGGACATAAAAAAACGTGACTGGCTTTTTTAAGCAGCATATGTAAGAACTGGTTATTGTGGTTATTTGACTAGTTCAAAAGAAAATGGTGACAGCACAAAAGACACTTTGTTGCAGCCGTAAATGTAATAACTTCCCACCAGTGTAATAAACCATTAATGTAATAACAATTCACACTGAATAATATAATAATAATATGGCAAAGTTCCAAAATATACTTTTTTTTAAAACATTGGCACAGTCTTAAACATCAGTTTAACTATCATTAATAGCATCCACACAGAAAATAGATCCAGATTACAGACTTAGATTTTCAGTTTTCAACCTGTAAAGAATAAGGTAAAAGAGCCCATACATAATTTGTTCATAATGAATAAACGTTTGTTTTCTCTAAGAAGCCATTTGAGAATAATTGAGTATAAGGCTTAAGTACTCCTATTCACAATTTATACCCAGTGATCATCATCAATGATCTTTTTTGCAAATCTGTGATTGGGTGACAGTATTGCATTGAATTTCAATTGTTACATTACATTATCAATTCAGTTATTACATTTTTGACAAATGAAATGTTCAAGTTTGCATTGATGTAATAACTACCATTATTGTAATAATTATTATGTTAACAGAAAAAAATGTATTACATTAGTGCAAACTGTTACATTACAATGGTTTATTACATTCCATTCATATATGACAGTTGCAGCATGCCAGCATCCCTCTCCATGCTTCATGTTACTTCACTGCTCGTTTGGTCAGTACTGCAAAACATTTCTTCAGTGAGTCTGCAACTTGTCACAGTTGGTTTATGCAGACGTTTATACGAACTTAGCCCATTAGTTACAATGGTAACCGTTCTTTGCAATGGCAGTGGTCTGCTGTGTTGACTTGAATGGAAATGTCCATTCTTCTTCCATTCAATTTCTCTGGCTGCATCACTGTTGTGTCATATCAACTGGTGATAGAGAGTAAGTAAATCGACATTTATTTATGAGAAAATTACAACTGCCCAACAACATTACAACTTTAAAGGCGCATTAAGCAGGAGTTTTCTGTCCAAGAGCACAATTTATCTGTGTGTACACTGACAAGATAGTTAATCAATAACTTAGTGATTACTTCCACAAGAGCTGAATTTCCTGGCCTCTAAAAAATCACTTTCATTCTGTTCTTATTAGCTTAGCTTATTTAGTTACTGTTGTGAAAGTGTGACTTTATTATGTCTGTTCACATTAGGCCATAAGCTGTACAAGAGACCTGCCCATGTCACATTTCCTGCTGGTTACTGATGGAGTGCATTCAGTGTCATAATGCCCCCTACAGCTATTATACTGTATACAGTAGCATTGATGAAAATAGCAATGACATTAGAAAGGCAATGGATATGAGTTAAATAAAACATTTCATAATTCTGATACAGAGTTATCAATCACTGAAATGAAACACTAAAGCACAAAATTCACGAGATCAAGCATGGGGCAGAGGCCACACTGTCTACCGTCTGAAGGAAAGTAAAGCTCATCAGCAGTCACTATGTGCAGTCCGATCCTGGGAGCCATGGGAAGACGACTCCCTGGAATGCAGTTATTCCCTCTTCTACCGGAGTTAGAGAGGAGCTTTTCAATCAACTGTTTTTAACAAGTTTTTGTTTGGCTCGGGCCTGTCTGCAATGGCCCCCAGTTAGCTAGCCGGCTCAAGCACAAATAAACAGCCACAGCTCAAGACGGTGAACTGTAATTGAATGTAAACTAACTTGAAAAAGTTTATTTCTGGAAGGGCTTTGAATATAGAGAGAGACCGGACCCCTCTAATTGTATGTGAGGGTGAAACACAACCATTGAGGACCTCCATTAAAAGCTTTGTCTCTGAGGGATTTTACTATACAGTGGAACTGCTGGAGGGAAACAGAGCTGAGAGGACACACACACACACACACACACACACCAGACAGAATGGCCCAGTTCAACCAGACAGAAGCAACTATCAGGAAAAAAGAAACAACAACAACAACCGCTCGATATACATGACCCAGAGAAATGTTTTTCTTTCGTTTTTTCCTCTTTCCCCCAAATGTATCAAGTAAATGCAATCACAATCTGCTGTCAGTCCTACTCCCAGTCCACTCAACACAATAGCACAGGCTGTAATTGATGGAGCATGGTAGGCTGTGGATTCTTGAGGTAAAAAACTGCAGGGCCGCTAAGGTGGCCGAAAGGGTAAATGTGCCATGTTTTTCACCTTGGGAAGAAATTGAAAGAAGAGAGAGTGGCTGAATTGTCATTTGGAAAGCTTCTCTGGTGTCCTTTGTGGTTTGTTGTGCAGGTACATATGCACTGCTTGTCTCCCTGCCATTTTACAACAGCAAAAGGCACTTGTATCTAATATAATGAGACACTACATCCCAGAAGTTAGAATCAAAGTTAGTTAATGTCACACTTCTAGGGTAATGTCAGGCTCAATATCATTATGAGAATGAGGATTGTTGCCATAGAAACACACACACACACACACGCACATAGTCCTATGGAGATAACACCACACCACTTTCTCATATACATTTAGCTTCTTCTCTTATTGTACTCACAGCACACAATTTAATGTGAGAGATTCTTCTTAAGTTATACTGCCTGTAAAATAAAATGAGTAGTATTTTCTATGTTTTTATCTACTGCACTTCAGCACTAAAGCCAGTCTCATTAAAAATCAAATGGAAGTGCGTGTGTTGAAATGGTTTGAGGGCTGCTAGTTGTAACAAATGCATGAGTAAATTTATTTTTAATTTCAAGTCTTTCATCCCTCCCATGTAGGTTTTTATTTCGTTCCAGGTGCCAGCTCAGGGATGGAGCGTTAGAATATTTGAACATGTGCTTAAGTCTGTGTAGAGTGAAATAAATCATTAAGAGCATTTCTGATACAGGCTGCGTTTCCCTGGTGTGCCGCTTGCATAACGGTTAGAGAATGGTAGAGATTCTTTCAAGGTGCCACGATTCGCTTGGACACTTTAAATGACTGCCAGTGTCTTGTTTAATGAAATTCAAGGGCTCACAATTGGGACACTGGAAACATTTTAAAACTGAAAATCTCCATTAGGGGCTTTTCGTTAGAACGTAAGGTGATCCTTGGACAGGGAGCGCTGAGGTAAATTATGAATTTGGCTGGTACATTTTAATTAAGGGCGTCCATTCAAAAACTTTAACAGCGTTTTCTTCCGCCTAAAACTCACAAACTTTCAAGGATTTTCAAGGCCTTGGGGAAACCTCTTTAATGTGGGCTGAGAAACACAGTGATCCCAGGCTTAGTAAAGAACCAAAATTGTATCGTTACTGATGTTTTACTCTCACTATAGGCCCAGAGGCAATTTGAGTCAGAGAGAGAGAGACAGAGAGAGAGAGAGAGAGAGAGAGAGAGCATGACTGTCAGCCATGAGAATGTCATTAGGATTAGCTGTAAAATGTAGGCCACCCTCCATTTTGTTGGTATTGCTCAGAGAGCAGAGAACACCTCATGTGTGCAGTAAGCAAATATAGCACCAAGCACCAACAGGAGAACATATAAAGCGTTTCAGTGTATTAACACCATTTTCTGGAGGGTTTTGCAACACTTTATAGACTTTAAGCAGCTCTGCTGGTCCCATCGGTGGTTTCATCGTTATAGATCCATGCTTCACTGAAACACAGAGGACTTTGTTTTAAATTCTAGTGCAGATCCCAAGGTTTCCAAAGATACCAAATATGTCCTGTGGAATTACATGGTAATGTGTATAAAACGATGCACAAGGCATCTAGATTTTTTTTTTTTGTTTGTGATGGTGCAGCCATAAAACAATGGCATCTTGGATTTAAACATTTCCACCAAAATAAGTGTGATGTTGCTTCAATGAAATATTGCAACCAGCAAATACAGAATATACATGTAACATTGTCTCACAATATGGGGGAAAAAAACAACTCTTTGTCTAACTTCAGTGCTACCTCAGAGCTCAGAGGGAACATTCAAGCGAAAATCAGGACAAGAGGTTAATCACCATACAGTTGTGGCTGGCAGACAGGTGAGGTAAGAAATTATTATTTTTATAGACTGGTTTTTGTCCCATGGATCTGACCTTTAATGTAACACTGTGTAACATTTTTGCCCTAAAATAACAGCTTCAGCATCATTTTAATGCCACACTGACATGCAATGCGCAGAGGGGTGCCTCTGTCATGGCCCCTGAAAGCCTGTTGCTGCACTGTGGAAGTTTGGTGGAGCAGGTCATTGACAGGACGTAACTGTTTACGGTATCACGTCACCCGCAGCAACTGTGTCCAGCTGGCTCACTAGCTGTTCTCAATACAAAAATCATAGCAGAGCCCAAAAAATCCAAAGACAATGTTTATGTAGGAAGCAAGAAATAATGAAAAGACAGAGTGACCAAGCAAGAGGCAAGACTGGAGTAAATACTGGACTGGCTTTTACACGTTGGTGAGAGCTTTGCAAAGTCAGCAGCTGCAAGAAAAAAAAAATTAAAATATCGTCTGAACTGTAGTTATCATGTACATCACATCAGACAAGATTGTTCCAGAAACCAGTTTTTTCCTGCCTCAACCTGCCTATATTCAAATGTTTTACATCTGGAGCACTTTTGCATATTTTGATCAAATTAAACATGTAAATATTACTTTTGTCTAGTTGGATTTGTGTGTCAGTAATAAGTAATTAAGTAAGTAAGTAAAATTTTATTTGTATAGCACCCTTCACAGTACGAATACACAGAGTGCTTTACAGTGAAAACAGATAAAACAAAACAGTAAGGTGACCATCAACAACATTATCAACATCGACATCATCACCAACAACAAAACATCATCAATAATATTGCCATAGCTGTGTGCAAGAGGCAGTGCGACAAAAGGTGCAAGTGCAGTATATCACCAGCAAGAAAGAACAAGACCATACAACTGTACAATGGAAAAAAGAAACCGGAGAGGACATAACCTCAGGCCTACGTTAAGAAGGCTTGCCGGAAAATATGAGTTTTAAGCTGCTTTCTAAAGCTATCCACGGACTGGGCAGCTCTCAGAGCCTGAGGAAGCGAGTTCCAAAGGCGTGGTGCTACTGCTGCAAAGGTCCGATCACCTTTAGTTTTTAATTTCGTGCGAGGCACTGCCAGGAGCCCCTGGTCAGCTAACCGCGGAGAGCGACTGGGGGTGTGATGGTGGATGAGGTCACAGATGAAGCTGGGAGCGCAGCCGTGGATAGCCTTAAAAGTGAAAAGTAGTAACTTGTATTGGATCCTAAAAGGAACTGGTAACCAGTGTAGGGCGGCAAGTATTGGTGTGATATGACATGATTTCTTTAACCTGGTGAGTAATCTAGCCGCTGCATTTTGGACCAGTTGGAGACGATTTATGGATGCTTGGTTTAAACATGTGAAAAGCGAGTTACAATAATCAAGCCTGGAAGAAATAAATGCATGTATAGCCATCTCCAACTCTGAGTGGGAGATGACGGAACGCAGTTTGGCAATGTTTCTTAAATGAAAAAAACAATTATGACTCAGAGTCTTCACATGCGTATCCAGGAGCATTAACTGAACAAAATGCACATTTTTCAAGGTTTTTCAAGGTTCCTAATACTAGGACGAGCGTTGTTTTTGAAGGTCACATCAAGGTCACATGGGACAAGGAGACACACAAGGGACATATCTTGAAGCCAGAAACAGAAGCTTGGCTTGGAATAACAACCAAATAAAACAACCTTAAATAATCTTACCAAATGCTACCACAGCACATCCTGTCTATATGCTGCATGCCTACAATATTGCTGCTCCATTTGTGGCCATCAATAGTTGCAAGATCCCCTCATCTAATATGTAATTCTCCATATATGCCATATTGCTCACATAGTTTTGAGGCGTCTGGCAACAGCAGAGCCTCTAAGTGTCTGTATCCATTTCCCTGCAGTTGGTTTCAGGTGCACCAACATAATGGTGCCCCATCTGAGATGTCAGGACCCTCAGGAACCTCCAGTGACGTCAGCACATCAAACATCAGGCCTCCACTCAGTCCCTCTCCTACTTCAGAGGAGGTTGAAATTGTGGTTGAATCCTGCAAGAAATCCAAAGGAAAAAAATGTTGTTATAAAAATCCAAATCTCATACACTATTAGCAATGCATGAATCATGCTTTCTGATTGAGCAAACTGTCTCCACTGTCCTAATGTTCCCTGCAGTGATCTGTCTCACGGCTAACAGGACGACAGCAGAGAGCACATCCCTGTCCATGTTAGCTATGAAATACTGTGATGAAGGCTGTCAACTCATCGGCATCATTTTTGTAGGTTTTTTTTTGGAGCCAAAGAGTCATCTAACCTCAGTTCTGTCTCAGGCTAGCATGCAAATAGATTAATTCATCTCACAGCGAAAAAGAAATTGTAAGGCTTTGTCAATCTCATGCCAAGTAAGCTTTGAAACATCGCAGCCTATCTCAATCTCAATTGTTGTAGCAGTGTGCAATGTGGCCTATATCATGTCGCCTACAACATTTTATTCCATTTCATACATAATGTTACGCTACACAGACTCAGCAAACAATTCTGAGAATGCAAGCAATATTTCAGCAAAACTAAGACTTTCCTGTCATTCTTTTTTGTTATTCAACATAACAGTAAATAAAACTATGTAGGATCGTATTCGTGTAAAATCCTGTAATACTCTACTTTGTCCGTCAACATGTTATTTGGCATCTGGCATCTTCTTTGTCAGTTCTTGATCCTCCAGCTTGTAAACAGATGCACATTTACTGGAGTTTATGACAGTGGTGGAAGAGGGAATTACACTCAGCAACTGCAGGGGGTGCTGTTTTGCAAGAAATCTAAAATCTTACATAGTGGGGCTTTAAAGGGATATTTTGGTCCCTTTTGCAGTTTTTTTGAAAAATGATAAAACATTTGCTTGCACACTGATAAGTAAGAAAGCGCTAAATAGTTTTTTTTTTTTTTAAATCACAGTATACTGTATGCAGACAGGATAACAATCAGTAAAAATAGCTGCTGCTTCACACTGTATTCTCAGCTGTTTTCTGATCCATTCTTCACTCCAGGCAAATTTGAGAAAAAAAATCACCTTGTCATCGAGTCCTCAACACCTTCACTGGCCCACAGGAGACGGTAGTGGCATCCACACTTGGATACATACCAGTTCAGTGAATGCAAAAAAACAAAAACTCCTAATTATTATTTTCATTTTATTTTATTTTGCCCTCTCATTTTTTAGTAGTGCATTTAATGAACTTTGATTGGCATTTTTGCCTCGAGCCCCATTCATTTCTGACCCTCATGGCAGACAACAGCGCCTGCCTGTACGTGTCTCAGTTTTGGATTCAGATATTGGAGGTTGTTCACTGTTCAGAGCTCCTCAAATCCAGGGGACAAGGGTGTCTCTTGTTTTTAGATCGCTTCACACTATTCTAATGACAGGACTGAATAGTTTTTGAGTGTTGCTCAATGATTTTTTCCCTAATCCTATTATCTTCACACTCATTTACTTTTCTCTTTTATCCCTGTCAATTCCAACAAATTGGGTTTATCACGTCTGTGCAGGTTAAGATGTGTGTGTTATACAAAGGTTTTGAAATGTGAGTTACATTTTAAACACACAAAAATGATATGATTGGGGCCGGTTTTATTTTAAGAGTGAATGTGTTTTTTTCTGATTTGCTCACATAAAGAAGCTGCATGTGCTGTGTAACATACCTTTAGATTTCCTGAAATAGTTGCCACCCTCTTTGGCGGAGCCAGGCAAACACCAGACCACACTCTGAACTGACACAAATACAGTCAAATGCATGGAGCCTGTTCTGACTAGTCAGGGTAGCCTTGACAGTACTGTGCTGAAATGTGTTCCTCCAATGAATTTGCTGACCCACATTGTCCAGAATTTTACAAAAACAAGGTAAGTCTGGCTGCACAGCTAAAGTATGATAGGCAACAGAATGAATTAGGGATGCACCGATACCACTTTTTTTCAAACCGATGCGATACCGATACTTCGATCTGTGTACTTGCCGATACCGAGTACCGATGCCAATACTTCTACCACAACAAAAAACCCCACAAATGATTAGGCAAAATGCAATGAATTGGAATTTTTATTTTCTTCTCTGCAACATATATCTGCAAATAATTATATTACATAAAATAAATAAATAAAAATGACTGTAAAATAGGGATGCACTGATACCACTTTTTTTCAGAACGAGTGGAGTACGAGTACTTGCATTTCAGTACTCACCGATACAGATACCGAGTACTTAATAACGCCATTACACATTATAGAATTACT
>OMLB01005528.1:3613-17804 GCA_900302555.1 Myripristis jacobus
AAAACCCTGACATGAGCCAGCCCCATCCTGTTAACAGTCAAATCACACTCACAACGCCCAACATGAAATCACGACTATATATACTCACTCCGACACTAAGTCAAGTAAACTGAGACGAGGAGGGGTGGGAGGGAAAAACACAATGCACGCTTCTCCGCGGAGGAGACAGACTTAGCGTGCCGCAAACTTTTTGTGCTGAGCGAAAGCAACAGTTTTTAAGTTTTGTCCGAGCGCCTGAAGTGACACTAGGAAATGGGCAGCTTATGACCCATAATCATAAAGCCAGGGTCCACGAGAGGACAATCCATGTCCATGTTAGTGTTAATACTTCTAAGGCCCTGGCCGAGATATTAAACCAATGCCTCAAAGCATTTAGACTCTTGATGCATAATTTAACACCTACAACAGCACTGGACGTCCGTAGCATCTTTGGGGAGGATGAGGAGCGAGCGGGAGGGTGGAAATGCTGAATCCAGGCCCTTTCTGGGAGATGATGGAGGAGAGGAAGAGGAGGCTCATTAAGTGGCCAAGCCCCACTGTGGACAAAACATGCCGGGGGGAAATGCAAGAATCTGCCATCTCACATGCTGGAAGTTTTTTTTTAACCAATTAAATATGAGGAATCTTATCTTGCACGCTGGCCACCAATTTGTGCTTTTCTGCTGTTTTTGCACCTCAAGAGTTTTTATAGGCAAATTAAGACAGATCAATTGGTGTTACCGTAAAGATGCAGACAGTCTGACATGTATATAGCTTGGCACATTGACCAATAGATGGACAGACAGATTGAGAAAGCGAGAGGGAAGGCTAGGCGGAGACAGAAAGCCTATAGCGCGACGGCGGTGATGAGCAAGACACTTAACAGCCCTCTCAGCTTTGACTGGCAGCCCGGTCAAGGGTTCCAATCTGTCCTGGCCTTGCATTTGCATTTGTTAATTAAATGCCACAACAATATGATCTTTAAGTATCAACAACTTCCCCTACTCCTGAAAAGAGACTGCCGGTGTTTGGCTGAGGCTAAAGTGAGGTGGACAGCTGAGGCGCGGCACGTCCAGTCGGGGCCGTCTCAAACGTTGGCTCACAGTGTCAGGGCCAAGGTAATCTTCCAGCCACAGGGTTCACGTAGGAGAGCGCCAATCGATGGCACCAGGGAGAGATTGAGTTAAAAAACACACACAAACACACACACACACACACAAAAGACACGCAAGCTATGGTACGGTACAGGCAGATGCTCTGATCAGAATGGCAATGAACAGACCGAACCCAGCAGTTGTTTTCAACCAGCTGACACCATGGGGGCCCAAGAGCATGCAGGATTTGATTCCAACCAGCTTATTTCACAGATTAACACACGTTTAACCAGAGAGAGGGGAGCTCCATGGTGAAATCAGCTGCTGGGGAATGAAGGAAAACCGGTAAGCTCTTGGTCCTTCCTGGATCCTAAAGTACCATACCAGTGATTTTGAATGTTTGGCCCATTTACTACAGTTTCCTCACAGTTTCTGAGGCAACAAACCAATTTGCAAATCATGTGGGGGTACCAAAGATCTCATGACTTAGAATCAACATCCCTCCATTTTTAAATAAAAATTTTTGGCTGAAACAGTAACTTAATAATGTTTTGCTTCTGTGGCTAACAAAGTCACCATCACTCATAAGTCACAGAACTGACAGCTGGCTGTTTAAAAGAAATGTTCGCCCGGGGACTATCGTCTGGTGGAGGAAATGTTTCACATCACCCAATTTCAACTCACTGAAACACAACAGTGCTGCTGCTTTTAGGAAAACTAATGTGGACAACTTTATTACAGTGATGGAATACTGGTGTGAAGAAAGTCTCAAGTCTGTAAGTTCATTTTCATATCGTGGTGGAATGAATGGAAACCAATGGCTGGATAAAAGGCAGGAAAAATGATATGAGAGTTCTAAAATATGACTGCTTGATTTGGGAAATGATTAAGTAAAGATGAAGTACATTTTGTAGATGTTACACAAAACATTTCAAAATCAGTGATATCGTCCTTTAAAGGAAGTTTCAACCCTCATAACCATATACAATCATTATAATTAATATCCAACGACTGCAAAAAGTGCACCATCTAACCATTTACTAAGAAGACGGCAAAGAAAACAGTGTGTCGTTACCAGGAAGCGGAAAACACCATTTCCTCTGTAGATGCAGTGTGTGTTTGAGAGGCCAGAGCAACGACAACGCAAAACTGCTGCTGCTTGTGCATGTACGTTTTATGCCAGACCTGAAAGAGCTCTGAGCTCCCGTCCTGCCTGTCATTCCTCTCCATCCCCCCGGACTCTCTTTGATTTTACTTCTGTTGAATTACGTCGCCATAATTCTGGCATGCTATTTACTGTGTAAGGAAATTAAACTAGAAAACAACAAAACAGAACAACTACAAAGCTAAAACTGTGACGTAAAATCGGCATATTTGTGTTTTAAACAGCATTACAGCTGAATATTACTTTAACAACAGCATTAATAAATCAAAAAAAAGTATTTTGTCACTCAAAAACATAGCCATTTAGATAAACGGATAGACAGACACAGATATATATAGATACAGATATAAAGCAGGTATAGTATCGGCATAGTCTCGCCTTAATTGGAATGATGAATGGTGATAATAAGCAAGCAACCCATTTGCCAAGACTGTTTTTTTGGCTAAGCAAAATGTTACGCTGTCATTATCCACAGGAGAATGCCAAGCTTAATAGCCCTATAATCTCACTTTTCTAGGTCACCCAAAACCCAAAGCACCAAAAAAAAAAAAAAAAACAACAGGGGTGAAATCACACAACACATTACACCTGAAACATGGCCTCCCATTAGTAATGTGCTTTAGATTGGGATTAAGGAAGCTATATCATCAAATCTGAAAACTTGGGCAAGAGAACGGGCTATGTGTATGTATGGCTCTGCCCTTAATGAGGGTATTTCTGGAGGCTTCTTTGTGTTTGCTGCTCTTTAGTCAAGGGGAGGGATAGCCTGGTGATCAGTCAGTACTGAAAGCACACACAGGGCCGATTTGTCACCAGTGGCTGGCACTGGCAGCACACAGCTCCTCCATTCGCATGATTTGTGAAACCAGGGGCTGTATTTAGTAGTCCCATTTAAAGGCATATTGGAGAACTGCTCTGTATGTGTGTCTGTGTGTGTGTTGCGTGAGTAAAACTAGACTCTTGGTCAAAGCCCCAACACATTCGCAGCACTTGGGCAAAAGGTTTTCAGCTGGAGGGCTTGTGAAACATGAGCCTTTTTCCCTCATTAAAGGAGAAGCTGTGTTTAAACCAAAGCTTGTTTGCTCCTGCTGTAATATGTTTGCAAACGGCAGCGGGAGCAAATAAACACATTCGCTCTGCTCGGCTTTAGAAGAACAAAATCCCAGCGACTGAACTAAACGGAACGGTTTACACAGAATTACACCGAGGGAGAAGCTAAATAACTCCGCATATGTCTTCATCTTAGCGAGCGTATCGCCGCAGAAGCATGATGGCACAAAGCTGGAAATCCCACAATTTACTCTATTCCCCGACTGCATGTTAAACAGCTTAACACGTCCATTTGAACAAGGCAAGGCAGCGGGGAGGTCTACCATGGGAATGAAACTAGCTGAACACAACATATGGTCGACATGCAGGGGGTACGAGGTACTGCGATACGAATCATAGCATTGCACTATTGAGCATTTATAGGCCTATGGTTACATATATAAACATGGACTGGGGTTATTAGTACAACTGAGATGATGAAGATGATGAAATAAACCCCCTTTCTTTTACCAGGCAAAGTGACTAGCAGCAATACGTTTGTCTTTACACTACAGGAGCATCTTGGAAGGGGAAGGGAGGGTTATTCACACACTAAAGACAGTGTTTTTTTAAATTGAAGAGGTCAATAGCTGTGATTTTGTTTTTCAGTGTCTTTAAATGGGCCATTTCCATGCCAAAAAAAAAATATATTCACTGTTTCCCGCAGAACGTTATTTTTTATCAGTGGAAAAGCTTCTGAAAAAGCATTTAGACCATCATGAGACACTAAAACTCTCCACTGAAAGCCAGACGAATGAAAACCCTTTTAGGGTCAGCAGCTCCTCAAAAACAAAGTGAGGCAGGCTTGATTTCGGCTTTCACAGACTCTGTGAAGGGTTTACAAAATTATATCACCACATTCGATACATGCTGATTTCTGATCTTCGATAAAAGGCCAACAGCAATGGCACATTGATACACAAACTATGACAAACTACTTGATCAGTTTAACCCTGACACACACATTTACAGACTGTTGCAGCTGAAAGATGGAAAAGTGCTCCTCATTCACCACGACCTTCAGTTTACAGGTTCATTGCTCTCATGATTGGACTAACCACTTTCTCCAAACTTAGATAATAAGCCGTAAAACAGCTAAGCCTTTTCCTCCCTGCTTTGTCAATGTCAATTCTGCTGTCCTCCAAAGAGTTTGGGCCCCAAATCCTATCTTAGCCTTCAAATAAATCGTTTTCCATCACTTTGTAAGAATGATAGTGCTGTGGAACTCACCCACAGATGTCGCATTTGTACTCCCTCATGCCGAGGTGTCTCTTCACGTGGTTCCTGGCGTCTCCCAGCTGGGCAGTCGCAAAGTTGCAGATCTTACACTTGAAGGGCTTGGATCCTGCGAAATAAAGTGTGGAGAGTTAATATGCTGCTTTAACCCTGTGATGGAAAGAGTGAGGTGCCAGCTTCAATAGAGCATCACCGTTTAGTGGGTGTGAGGGAACTTTTATCTTGCCATCCAGACCTGTTCCAAGTGCCAGGTACATAAAAACTATGTTATCAGTTCTTTGCTCGTGTGAACCTTGAGTGTCTCCCTACTTCACAGACCAAAAAATGACCTTCAAAGAAAAAAAAAAACAGGTGCGTTTAGTCCAGTCTCCATAAAAACTAGAGTCATACTCCAAGTTGCCAGCCTTCTCTTCCTTCACTCTCTCTCTCACTATCTATCCTTGTCACTCTCCCCCGTCTCTTACCTACTCTTCCTTTGCCTGTGGATGCGTAAATTGGATTCCAAAGGTCAGACTGAATACGTAAATCAATTCTGTGTGCGCTCACTACCTCCCGTTCCATCATTAAAGCGCTAATCACTCTGGCGGGCTTCGTGGGGAGGTTTCTCCCTAATTATTGTCATTAATAAATCCAGAGGGCGGGGCGGCGTTTGAGAGAGTGGCAGAGCCTATGCCTGCCATCCGTCATTTAAGAGCAGAGCAGTAAGGGTTGCTGCAGGTGCTACAGCAAGCCCCTGGGTGACTGCGAGTGTATAACGGGTGGGTGGGCAAGGCACCGGCATCTGCGAGGAGAGCTGGGCCCTCTCCACGAAAGGAAAGGAATAAATAAGAAATAAAAAGTCACAAATCATTAGTTATGGGCGATGTTTACATTTCACTTCAACCAAACGCTGCATTCAGTCGAATAAATGATTTATTTTCCTCACTGCCATGCTTAGGCCTGCACTCCCACACAAAGCACTGGATTAAACCCAAGGCACCAAAACCTGTGCATATGGCAAAAAAACAAAACAGACAATATAAATAGTCTCGGGCTGAACCGCATCCAGGCCAGTGGCGTACAGTGCAACACTCCAATCTAAGTGGCAGCCCGGTACAATAACCATGCATGCATCTTTAAGCGAAGCCTCACCCTCTGCCGGTGAATATCCCTAGACATTCTGCAATATTTATTCCAGGGGCAGCAGCTGATTTGATTAAGCACTTTGTGTAGATTACTAATTCGTTCATACACGGTTCACTTGCTGTGAGCTGGAAGTACGACACATCGAATTTTAGGCCAGTAACGAAGATTGAAAGGCAAGCTTGTGCTAACAAGGCCCATAAACACGGGTCGAGGGTGGGGAGTCCACACATGGGCACCAGCAAGCCCGGCCTCTCCATTTCACATGTCCCTACAGTGTACTACACACACACACACACTAAAACCACAAGACACAATCATAAATGCACATGGACAAGCAGAGGGAAAGACAGACACAAACACACACACACACATACATAACTGCGCACAATGACCCTCGTGCACACAGTCTCTCACACTCACGCACACCCTGCACACACTACATCTAAATTCAGTGCCCTCCACACACCTAAATGTGAACACACACACAAAGACATTAAAATGACAAGACACGGTTATGAACATCCATGGGTAAACAGTAAGAAAGACAATCTCTCTCTCACACACACACACACACACACACACACACCCCAAACCTGAGGTGAGGCGAGAGAGAGAGGCGTATGGGGAGCTGATTTGTCCAGATGGCTGGCTGAGTATGAGACATGGCAGAGAGGAGAGAGATGTAACATCCCTCAGTTCTCACATCTTATCACATTAATACTCCACCACTCCACTTAAACAGCCTCCGTGAAACTGAAATTGACCATCAATGCAGTGTCATGTTAAATTAATATTGCCATCCACATAGGGGCGATGTGGCTCCCTCACATCCCGGATGAGACGGGGAATGACTAATTCATTTCCTGATAGGAGAGGAACCTCCTGCAATGTTTCAGTACTACCCCACCAGCCCTCCCAACACACACACACACACACACACACACACACACACACTGCTCTATGTGGAAAGCCTTACACAAGCTACACACTGCTGTCAGAGGCTTAGCAATGACCTTCAGGTATGGAAGATAAGAATTTTGAGTGGTCGATACTAGAGTTATGTCAGTTTACCAATACACTGAGCCAATATTGGGCTTTTATCACAGTAAAAATCCATGACATTTTCATACAAGTAAAAGTTGTTTTTGTTGTTTGATACGTCCTATCAGCAACTGATAAAACACAATAATGATTCAGCCCAGGGCGGTGGTCTTTGAGCTCAGTCTTGCCCCGGTTCCTATTGTGCTTCAGACTTCACCAGCAATGGGGGTTGACTCGACTGTTGGCCGACGATGTGCAGCTTTTTAAGATGCTTCTGTAATTTCTCCACCAGGTTCACCTGTGTTTATTTTCTCCCCACTACTAAAAACAGTGTAAAGCAAAACTGAACTTTGGTAGAGTGCTGGGTTTTATACTTCCCTGCATGTTATAAGAGTCCACATGATGGTGAAGTATCCTCATTAGTTGCTCCGTGCTCCCCTGGGACACTAATACTGCACTTCTATAGTGTGACAAAACAGGAACTAGAATAACACCTTCAGTACATAAGCAAACAGCAACAACGCTGATTATGCCAATATAAAAAACAAGTCCCAATGCCTATTTTTTTCTGTGTAATTGAAAGTATGATCAGGTTGCTTCTTCCTTGCGCAAGGCTACTGTGCTTAAGTTTGCTGGAGACGCTAATTGATCTACTTTCTACTGGATCTACTTTCCAGTTCATGTGGGCCACTTACTTTCCTCCAAAAATGGGTACAAAGAACTTGTTGCTTTTTATACTGGCATAAACAACATTTTCTGTGTTTGTCGATGTGCTACAAGTGTTATTTTGGGACTTGTTTTGCTGCGTTATGGAAGTGAAAGGAGAGACATAAATACAGTATTGTGGATTAGCAGCCCGGGGGAGTATGAACAACTAATATGGATATTTCATCACACTGTTGACTTACTCCTACACATCAGGTTTTGAAATTGCCACATTCTTAACTACGGTGGTGTTGACTACAGCCCTGATTCAACCAAAGCTTTTACATTTGCTATTCTAAATATCTGGTGTCATGCAGGTCTTTCCTGGGAAAAATCAGCTTCAATGTGTCCACTGGGTTCCCTAATATTGAACTAGGCTGACCAGCTGTCCAGCAAAATTTAGGAAAGTCCCAAATTATGAGTAGCTGATGAAACCAAATCCTGTCCTTTTTGTCCTGAAAATTAGACTAAATCCAAGTTTTGATTAGTTATAGCCTAATAAAATGTTTAACACTGATTGTTGTGAAACATTATTTGACCACAGCCACCTCCACCTCCCCTGTCCCAAACTGCGCCCATTCTCATCTGCTCACCCTATATCGAACAGTTGGGGTGGGTCACCCCAGGAGCTGCTAACCCTAAAAAATGTATTGCTTTGCCCATCACTGGAGACTTTTATGTGACATGATGGTCTAAATACTGTTTCAGAGGCTTTTCCACCCCGACAAGAATAATCATTTTAAATCTTAAACACCCCAAATAGACTCCTTCAGCTTTTCCAGGCACACTTGAAGTATTCCTCTTCACTTCTGTTTTTACTTAGCCCATTGTATCCCTGTTTTATGGTTTATGTCTTTATGTGTTTTTGTTTATGTTCTTGGGCCCTAACTGAAGACAATTTCTGTAATTTCATGAGATAGACAAAAAGTTTTTAAAATCTTGGCATTATTGGGAAACACTGAATTGGAACCTCTCATAAATAAATAAATTTAGAAATAAAATAGAAAATACTTCATTTCAGCTATTGGCAGCTTCAGTCCAACAATATCTGCACACATTTGTGACACCCGATTCAATAATACAGATCACAGCTCACTAGTTTTTACATGCTGAGAATTTTAAAATTCAGTTCAATCACGATGAGGCCATAGCAACACTTGTAATTTTACTTGTCTTTTATTTCTATTAAGCACACACTGCATCCTGTGCGTGAGTGTGCATGCATGGCAGTGGTGTGTGTTCATTACTCTGCAGCTCAGTCTGAGGTCAGACAGCTCGCTCCAGTGAAAAAGTGACCAATTTACCTCAAAATGCAAATTCCAGCTGCACCCTCATTGGCAAAATGCAAGTGCGTGTATGTGTTTTTCCACTTTCCTTAAAGGGACAAATTGACAAATCTGTGTGCAGCCTCCCACTACCGTCCCCTGATTTCACTGATTAATCAAGTGAATAAAAACTAGGTCTTAATTAAAAGGATCTGGACGTGCTCCCAGCCCAGAAACTGGCAGACCCCCACAGTCCTGCTGTACAGCCCCACAAACAAACTCGCAGAATAAATGACCACGATATAAAAAGGTGAATAATTCAATGTAATGAGGAAACTTAGCAATAATAACAACTGGCATATTGTTGTCAAAATGAAGAGCAATAGGTGCTTACCACAAATAAGAGCAGCATAAATGAAAGCAACGACGTAATCTCATAAACAAGCACATAATTCAATTGAATAAAAAGAGTGAAACATCAAAAACAAAATATAGATCAAGTGAAAGCTCAGTGTATGTCCTTGACTTGAAATCCATCTGTTTGGACCTCAGTGACACTACTTTCATTTGCTTAAGTAACACTTCTCCTGACCTCAAAACTCAAGAATTATGGCTTTGGGTGAAATCATGAATACACACAGACTAACCATTAATAAGAAGAAATTGGGGGCTCGTCATAAATGATACAGATTCAAAGGTATTATCGCTACAGCTTTAGGCATTTTGACTCAAGCCTGTGAGAATATTGGCAATATGCTGAACCAAAATAACAAACAAAACTAAAAAGACCAAGGATTTTTGTTTCCATATAATATCTGCTGGAGATATTACTTATTTGCCCTACCAAACACGTCATAGGTCACAGGATATTTTACAGAAGTGCAATTTGCACCCCTCCTTGTAAGCACATGCTTGAATTAATTTAGGGACATAATATGGTGTAATGGGGTGAAATCAGCACATTATAGCACATTATAGATTGCAAAAGAGTTCTCCATGAGGTCACGTGGGGGAACACTATCTGTGGGTTGTCTAACAGCCTACAAGAACCCTATACAACCTGCACCTACCTAAGCCAAGCCTCTGAAAGTGGAACCCTTCCCATTTCATCTCCAGCTCTATCTCAAGCCATGCCGCTGTTAGCTGGTCATTCCACCCGAGAAACACACAAACACGCAAACACACACACAGAAACCACAGAGCTATGGACTTCAATTAAAGTCCCATTAAAGTTTGGGCTGAAAGGGGGATGGAACATAGGAAGTAGAGAAGGGCATTTATTGATGGCGCCCTCACATCTCGTTCCTGCATTAAGTTGATTTTAAAAGCAATTAATACACATGGTCAGGAAAGAGTAATGGAGCGCCCTCTGTTCTTAACCTGCCGGACGTTCCCCAGCCAAAGCCCTGACCAATGCAGCCCTGCTTTGCATTATAAATGACAAGATAAATCTTAATGGATTGAGGATAATCAGCTAGCCATGAAGGCTGACATATACACATATTCACTACACATACAAGCTCTCGCACACTTACACACCGGCATGGACATACAGACACAAGGGAAATTAAGGGCTTTGAATACGTCTGCATTGATTATTTTAAATTATTAGCCCACCTCTCTTTGGACCTCCAATGCTTTTAGCCTAAGCTTTAACACATTTACAGAGACTTATTGACTATAATTACAACTGAGTCTTGGTAATGGACACATCAATTATGAGTCGCACATGTCTCTGACCAGGCGTTGCTCAGGGAATCCCAATCTGGGGTCCATTAGCGTCTCTGCTGCTGGTCTGCAGCTCAATCAGTCTTTACCTTCACCTCTCCTGAAACAGCTATTACCTGGCTGGAGTAGATAGTAGCCTAAACATTAGCTTGTGCTGCCACAGAGTAGGTTATCTGTGTCTACTCTATACTATTGTCCCTAAAATAGGCCTAATAGCTGAGCAGCTTCACAAAGACATTTTTGTTTTCCTTTTAAGAGTTTTTGTTAATGTCTTCTCTTAAAGCAGTGCTCATATTTTAACAGTGTTTGAGTGTGCACTAAGTACCAGTAAGTGAAGTAAGCGATAATTGCAAGGAAATCTCATCTGTGCTTCAACTGGGCCTACAATCTGTATCACTATGTACTTCAAGTAGGTGTTAACAAGTGTTAATGAAGGTTACCAGTCGTCGAAGTCATGTTATATCTACAAGTTGCAAATCAAAGGCAACTAGACTTTCTAAGTAATTTTGAAGAGGATGCCTCTTGGATAAGTAGCTTTTAAAAGTCCCATTTTTGCATTATCTACATCTCAATGGTCTTAAGACTAAAAATTTTCCTTTAACTTCTGCCCTTCTCTGCATCTACATTCTTTCTGCATTCTCCCTTTATGACCGAGGATTGTTTAATAGGTAAAATAAGGAGAAATCTTAGCTTAAAGCTTCATTAACCTGGAAAGTGTTGTTCAAAAGGGTGTTCCTTAGGTTTTGAAAATTTGGTATAACATGTGCCCGGACGTATGAGGAATGCATGGTTTGAATGAAAGCAGGATACATACCGGTGTGTGTGCGTATGTGTGCCAGGAAAGCCATGGAGTTGCTGCTCTTGCAAACCTTTCCACAGTATTTACACACACTGCCTTGGTTCTCCTCACGCTCACGGTTGATCTGCTCTGTGTCTTCCAGCACGTACTTGTTGACCTCCCTCAGGAGTTCCTCGTGTTTCTCTTTGATGTGGACAAACAGCTCCTGCTCTGTTTCAAAGCGGTCTGTGCATTTGACGCACTTGAAGGTGGCCCCCCCTTCGGGCAGCTCCTCAACACTGTTCTGCTCGTTGCGGAGGTGGGCTGCACTGCTCAGGTGCTGGTGCAGGTTGCTCTCGGTGTAGAATGACTTGCCACAAACCATGCAGTGGAAACGCTTTTCCTTGGATGGATGCTTCATGGAGATATGAACATTGAGGCCACTAAGGCCATCAGCCATGAAGCCACAGTCGTCACAGCGGATGCGAGCAGTGGGACCTTTGGTCTCATCTTTCACCTTCACCTCCTTGGGTTTGATCTTCTTGACATGGGGGGCAGGACTGGGAGCAGTGAAGTTGGGGAGCACCGATGATCCTCCAGTCAGACATATAACAGCAGCTTCCCCTTCCAGGGACAGGCCCTCTTGCAGAGCCTGCTCTTGCTCAGCGAGGACCTTCATAGATACAATGCAAGGATCGAAGGGGTTGCTTCTGGACAGCTGTGTCTCTGTCAAAGGGCTGTTGCCCTTCATCCCCTGCCCAGTAGACTGTTCCACTACAGGCTGGAGCTCTGCAGGAGCCTTCTCAGTATCGGATACTGTCGCAGGTAAGACAGCCTGGAGGGCCGCATCCGCCTCTTCGCTGGTGCAAGATGTGGTTTCGGCCTGTGTTTCAACACTGCCAGTCATTACTACAATTTTAACTGCATCCTCACCAGCCTCTGTGGGCGGGGTGGCTGGAGCTATATGCTGGCCATCTACAGCGTGGCTATCATCAGAACAAACTTCAGACTCCTCTATATGAGCAGTTTCAGGGCTAACATTTTCAGCTTCAGGTTTTGGGTTAGGGTCAGTATCTTCTACTTCCACCTGTTCAATGACCTCCTTCAGCTTCATTGGAAGCGGCAATGTTCTCTGACCATCATTCCCCACTGGCTCCAGGTATTTCTGGCTTTTCAACTTGTGCTTGTCTGTGGCGGCATGGCGAGACATCTCCCTGCTCGTCACAGCATAGTAGCTACATGCTAGACAGACAAACTCAAAGTCTTTGGTGTGCTTTCTCTTCACATGAAGATGGAGTGAAGGGATTGAATGAGCTACAAAATCACAATGGCTGCAGGCATTAACAGAGTCATATTTACTCTTTTTGCTGCTTGTGTCTGATTTTGCTTGTTCTTCTCCACTGTTTTCTTTGGAGCCTGTGCTGTCAGGTTCTGCTTCTTTATCTGCGTTCTGAGAGACGGCTTTTGGTTCCGGGGCTGGTGTGTTTGTCTCAGTGTTGACTGCTTTCTTATTCGCAGACTCCTGTGCACGTCTAACATGTTTCTTTGTGATACAGTGGCGGTCCATGTCTCCTTTGGTCACACAGCTGTAGTTGCAGAGAGTGCAGTTGTAGCCATACTCCTTGCTATGCTTACGGCGCACATGAACACTAAGGTTGGTAGCATTGGACACTACCAGGCCACAGTATCCACAAGTGGTGGTGGTCGTCTGTTTTGGCCTGCCCCTTTTCTTCCTGGGAGGCTCATCTGATGATTCCCCCTCAGCCAACACAACTGCAGCAGCTTCAACTGCCTCCTCAGATTCAAGGTCTCCTTCTGACAATGGAGATTCTCCTTCTTCACCTGTCTCTTCAGCCACATTATCCATAACAGCATCATCCCCAGTACTGTCTCGTTTTACCCTCTCAACATGGTTCTCAAATGAAGATGATCCGGTGCTTTTCTCCCCCGTCTGATGCTGCTTGTGGCTATCTGAGGACAGGTGAGTCTGCATCCACTCAGCTGTGGCCGAGAAAAAATTACATAATTTGCAGCGGTGCCAGTCCTGACCGGGATGTTTGACTCGA
Source organism: Myripristis jacobus (assembly GCA_900302555.1). Classification (NCBI taxonomy): domain Eukaryota; kingdom Metazoa; phylum Chordata; class Actinopteri; order Holocentriformes; family Holocentridae; genus Myripristis; species Myripristis jacobus. The sequence goes on from OMLB01005528.1 coordinate 16,885, forward strand.
ACATGGCTCTCTAGTAATGCAGAGGTGCCAACCCTAAAATCACAGCTCATACATTTCAACTGGAACCTGCTGAGCAAGCGTTTGGGTGCCACGGGTGCTGGGATAACCCTCAGGGTGTTGCCAAGAGCTGCTGCCTCCTCTTCATCCATGTTCTCATCAGCATCAACTGGAAAATAATTCATTCATTTTTTTTTAAAAAGACACACTCTTGTTTTGGCAATGTTTTCAAACATCACAAACAGCATTACCAAAATTAACAATTCAGTTTAAAAGTATAAAAATTGTGCTCAATCCAAAATCATGAAACTTATGATAGTAGTTAGCAGTATTGCAAAACAACCACTTTTTTGGTTGGAAATGTTTTGTAATTGTGTATGAGCCAAAAATAGATCCCAAATAGAATTCGCATGCAATGCTAACAAGTATAAAGTTAAAACTAAGCTAAAGAACATTATCAACAGACCAAATTGGGAGCAAATGGGCTGGTCCATGAACAACGAATTGCTAATTTGGGCCTCAATTGTGCATCATAGAATTTTTCTGACCAGACACGTGATTAATCGTTGTGCTAACTATTGCCCCTTTTCCACTAGTAACTACTCAGCTCGACTCGACTTGGCTCGCCTCTACTCGGTTTGGTTGGTTTTCCATTACAGTTGAGTAGCACCTCGCCGTGGGTGGAGTCGTCATAGCAAGGCGGCGCACCGTCCAGCTCCCTCTGGATTCTTTGGGCCGCCACCAAGCACAGAAAAGTCTCCACCTCTTCATTTGACCGCGGTATCGGTTTGCTTGCCATTTTCCGACTTTGCCAACTTCAGTGACGATCAATGCGCACGGTCGCTGTTGCCGTTTTTTGTTTTTGTTTTTTTAATGTCGGGTTTTGTTTTCGTGCAGGAGTCGCTCTCGTCACTCCCCTGTCC
>OMLB01005532.1:5109-16301 GCA_900302555.1 Myripristis jacobus
TCACAATGAAACAAATGAGAATACTTTTGTAATGAATCTTTTTGCAGTGTTTGTATCTTTGCAGTTCACAGGGCAATCCATCACATTATCTCCTCTCTCTCTCTCTCTCTCTCTCTCTCTCTCTCTCTCTCTCTCTCTCCCTCTCTCTCTCCCTCCCTCTCTCTCTCTCTCTCTCTCTCTCTCTCTCTCTCTCTCTCCCTCTCTACCTTCCATCTCTTTCTCCCACTGCCTCGTGTCCCTTCTTTCTGCTGTATAGCACCAGCTCCTGTTCAATATGGTGCCTGTATGCTATTGAATAAGCGACCCCCTCATAGCATGTAAGTAATGTGTGTACACATGTATTTTTATTGATTTATTAATTTATTTTTATTCAAATTTATTCTAAACTGACAAATTAACATTAAAGGAAGATTTCACCTAAAATGCAAATATGTATATACCCTTGTGCACTCTATCCATCCAGATAGCTCCTGTGTGACTGTGCGAGGTTTTCATTGTGCAACGATCTTTCCTGTCTCCTGGCACTCCAACTCAATGCAGCTAGATGAATTCATTAGTGGAATTCAGTCAAAAAATTACAGGTGGAAAGTAACAGCAACAACTTTCTCCAAACAGTGACAAAGCATATTCAAAATAGTCCACAGCCGTTGTTGCTGATGAGTTTCCTATCAGAGGACACGGGCAAATCTGCCCCCAGAGTATGAATCAGACGGGGAGGGATACAGTTTGCAGGTGTTCCTCAGCAGGAGATAGTTCCCAATGAAGCGAGGACTGTCATTCATGCTGGATATTGCTGTTATTTTATTTATTATTTATATATTTTGAAGGTGCTATTTTTTTCTTCACACAAAAGCCATCTGGAGGGACAGATTTCACCAGGGGAAGTGGGAAAATAGCTATTTTGTATTTTGGGTTCCTTTTAAAATGGTGAGGAACATACAGATAACAGCCAGGTAAATTCTTGCTACACACTGAATGGGATATGCAGGGTTTGGATTTAGTCTCGATCTTGATAACAAAAGTAGGGAAGATTTACTTTTTATGATTTTACCAGGTTGGTCTCATATTGATGTGTGCCTTTTAGCATGGTGCAGGACCCTCCTCTCCTCTCCCCCTGGACCCTTGAGTCATGCATCTCGTGCCCCACTGTAACTGCTGGAAAGACGTCACCGATTTTAACAGTTGTCACTTGCAAATGACCATTTCGCACGCATACTGCATGAGCATGCATGGATCACATGCAAAAATCAGACCTCATATGTACGCAGCTATACATACACATAATTGTGGTCACACATGCAGTACACTTTAAGGCTGCTCTTCACTAACAGTCAGTCTACTTTTTGACAGAGGAAAATCACATCACATTTCAAACAGCTCCCTTCTCGCCCTGCTGAGTCAAATCTTTGTCTCCACTGTTCATCAGTCGTCCAAAGCCGTGTGTGGCAAAGATGTCATGAATATATTTTTCTGGTTCATGGAGTTACTTGAACCACTGCTGCTATTGAGCTAATGTTCGCTGGATCAGATGCCTGCCAGGTCGTCAAGTCTGCTGTACTGTCGGGAACCTCAAGCAAAAGCAGAAATCCAGAAAAGGTGCCTTTTGAGTAAAAAGCTTTACACAGCTTTATTCTCTTCATTTCCAAGATCCTTTGGCTGCCTTGTGCAGTGCATCATGCTCTCATGTGTCTTGAGTGTGAAACTACAGCATCTAATGTTTGAGTTCTCAGGAAGATCAAACCTTTTGTTTCCAGTGTGTTTTACATATCCACATACAGTAGATATATATACACATCTGTGCTATGTGTGTTCTTTTGTAGTGGATGTTCTTTCTTTCTTTTTTCTTGTATTATTTTCTCCATTGTGTTGTTTGTGTCTTTTTATTAATTACTCAATTCGTTTTAATTCACATTCCAACACATGAAAATTGATGACATTTTCCCCCTATGATTTGCTTAGAATTGACCATCCTCTCTGAAGGCATGCATCAGCTAAGCACCTGCAAGTGCTTCAATTCACACATTCTTATCAGCAAATCAATAATCTCACCTATTACCACTTTATCAACTGCCAGCAACAGACCATTGTATGTCTTCCCCCCATAATCTTTAATTTCCCATTTTGCAGCTGACCTTCAACAAAATACCCAAAATATAACATAAACCAAAACTGATTACTGCAGCGCTCAGCTCGATTTTCTGTGTTTGACAGAAAATCATAACGTGCTCTTTTTTCACCCATTGATAATTCATCAAGATTTTTAGGAGGACTAGTTTCATTTGCCATCAGCTGCATGTTTGTTGTTCTGATCTAATTTTGTGATTATATGGTGTGTGTTGTCATGCTGATGTATTAACACAGCCAACTGCTGATTATCTGATCATCCCACATGTTTATCATCTCACCTATCTTTGTTGAAGCATCTAATTCATGGCATCCTGACTCTCTCTCTCTCTCTCTCTCTCTCTCTCTTATTGTCTATTGTCTCTTTCTTGTATTAGTGAATCCTCTTGGTATGTGGGTCAGGGCTCTCTGTGTATTCTGTTTTTATCAAAGCCAGGAAAAAGAAGAAAGGACTCTTGAGAATATAGACAGTAAGAATTAGTTTGACGAGAGGAAAGAGAGAAGGTGACTCACATGTCAGTGCACGTTTGACCGGATCATCCTTCTTCTCCCCACCACTGGTCCACCAGGATTAGAGCAGGAGTATGCAGGCAGGTGCACTTTTCATGATGTTGTCGTGCTGAAACGAGGTTACTCAATAACCCACATGACTTCAAATGGATATGGGATGCCAATTAGTCACACTGATAAATGTGAGAACGTGAAGAATAAGTGCTGCTATGCATAGATCAAAGCGTTCAAATCATAGATGTGGCAGCTAGATATCTATAAACTTTTCAGGATGGTCGTGGATGATGGCCCACATAACTGGAGCGGATTTTCACTTTGCTGTGAACTAAGTGTATAATGAGCAGCCAGTTTCATTCATGCAGTTATTGCATGAATGAAACTCACTGTACTGTAGGTTGTGAATGCTGTATCACAACATATTTGATATCAATGATCCTGGATAACTGAAATCTGTTCATTTAAGAATGTGATGCCATTGGATGTGACACAGTGGACGCTTAACTGGCATTTGTCGTCATTCTGAGTGTCTATGAAGAAAAGCAGCCCTTTAAACTGTCATTCAAAGCAGGCACGCTGTCATTTTCTATAGCAACTACTCACTCCTACTTAACCTCAATCTGTATGACGCATCCATTACGCAAGGCTATAACCGATGCTTTTAATGAGACCTAACCCTTGCTGATTTCATCTTCTTCAGTATTTCCCATTGAAATTGTTTCTCATTACCTCTTTACAGTGAGGCTGACATAAACAGGTATACTATGTTAACAATGGTTAGGTCTGCGTCCATTCTTTCTTCAATTACCTCCAATTTCTCCACCTTCCTTGTTTTTTTGTTTGTTTGTTTGTTTTTTTTACTGGTTTTGGGAGATGCAAGCACGTTTCTGGCTTTATTTGTATGCAGATGACAGTCACTGTTTAGCATCAGTAGCAGTGTTCATTTGGGTTCTGTCCCCCTGAGGCCTAATCTTTATCTGTAGTTGAGATATCAGCCTACAAGCACCAGCTACACCAGTGAACACGTGACAGGAGGGATCCTGAAATAAAGGAACAAAGCTTGTTGTCATCTGACAAAGACTTCCTCCCAACAAGCTATGAACGGTTGCCTCCGGGTGGTCTTGGGATAATATACTGGAGTGTGGAAGCAAATCTCCTTGGTACAAGATGATATGTTTTAAGGGTTTCTGTGACATACTCTGTGGCTTTTCTTTACAGCAGTTGTTTGTACTGATGCAGTGCACAAGGACACCGCAAATACTGTACCTCAGGATCTATTCAAAGTGAAATGGAATCAGCACTGCCGTAACTCAAATAATATTACCAAAAATGGGAATAGAGGGCTCGCCGCCAAAACCAACAAAACACAACACAACCAAAGAAACAAATTAATCTGTCTTAAAAGCCAACAGCTTGTTTCCAGAACTTTCTTGTCTCTTCTTGTGTCATTTTCTTGATATTAGTGAGCTGATGTGCCTTATTCTGCCTTGTTTCAACAGATGCATACTCCTTCCCTGAAAAATGCCTCAAGCAAGTGAAACTACTTTGGAAACAAGTGGGTTTATATCACAAATGGTCAATTTTTTCATTTGTTTTAAGACATTTTTTTTAGCATTCAGACTAAATGACTTGTTAATATATAATTTTTTTTTTTTTTTTATCTTACCACATCAGTAATAGTATTTGAGTCATGGTATTGCTACAGTATTCTCCTCTGTAACGATGACATTCATCAACCACCACCTACCCACCACCACTGACTGGAACACATTTGACTAGATGCTCAGAAGCTATTTAGCGCACCACAGAGATGAGCTTTCACATCAACTCTTTATCAAGACAGGATTCATCCCAGAGGCCAAGCCCTACCCATGGAGGTTTGATGAGTTTGAGTGTCAGTTTGAGTCAAATCCCACAGAAACAGGCTCTGCCTTATCTGCTCAGCCGACTGAAACAAAGTAATTAATGACTAATTGAGATTTACAACTCGACACGGCGATAATAGTGACCTTGGGCTAGGGTAAACAAGCAGTACAGTATGGGAAAAGGCCTGCCTCTAGCATGATCAGATACAAACAAATATATTCACCAACAGCTAATTGATGCAAACAAGAACACGGACCTGTATCACAATAATACAATTCTTGCTTTCCCCTCCCTGTATCTCAGTTTTGATCCTCTCTGTCACATGCTCACACATAACTAAAGACACGTGCAGAGGCTTGGCAGGACACTGTATTGTATGTAGTCTGATAAACAATGGATAAACAAGAGGTGGATCTTCTTTCGTTACAGGGTGAGGCACCTGCCCCTCCTGTGATGTGATTGGCCACCCCCTGTGCCCCTTGAATCTCCATTGGCTCTTAGTGATACCGCATCAATCACTGTGTGCTTTGAACACCAAAGAACATAGAAGGGCATAGGAAACACCAGGGACGCCATTAGAAACAGGTACACCTGTCCCATTGAATGATTAGGTTGGGAAAAAATCTGACATTTTATTTTGAAATCTAACACATACAGTGGCTATTATTTTGATAGACAGGAATGCTGTTGCGCTGCCTTTACACAGCGGCTTTACACCACTCAGCGCTCATGGCAGAGAAAGGTCAGCTGCATCGGTGACCTGGTATCCAAAGTCCTGCAGATGAAATGGATGAATGATGGAGCCAATATGTACCCCTGTGTGGTCTGGTTAGCAAGTGCTCAAATTAGTTTTGGTAGCCTAACTTCAGCACTGTTCATCACTGTATCACTCACTTGGGTTGCCACTGGCACAACCTAGAACTATTTTCAGTGTCCCTTGCCCAATAGCATGGCCTTGTGGGGAATAATGATAAAGTTATAATCATTTCGCTTGATGTGTGAATGTAATTTCAGACGCCTCAAAAATGATATAAATCCCTCCAGGGATGATATAAGGAACTTGATTAAAAAGACTAGTGTAGGCTGTTTTTTACACAGCACAGCCCACACTGATATAGCAACAAGGAAGAGGCAGGTAGAGCTGCAGGGTGGGGTCTGCTCATAAAATGATTTCTTTTTTCTTTTTTTTAATGAATAAATGGAAGTTAGGATATATTGGTGTTAAGCGCCTTTTTGCTTAGACATGCATCACTGCATCATATCATATTTGTAGGATCAGGCGTGCAGCAACATGACAGGAGAACAAGAGACAGGGTCTCAGGTGAGGCCTTAAAAATGTGCAAATCAATTGTAGGCAGTCTAAAATATGTGTTCACTTTTTATAACACAACTATATTGAACATGTGGCCAATTTAATGGCCAGTGTGTGTAATACTGATGTATTTATTGTTGAATGTTGGCAAATGTATCCACGACAGAGTTGATTACCACACAGAGTTGATTACCACTATTAAAGATAATAGCAAGAAATATGTAATATGTAAAAAGCGCTGTAAATAGTGTTACTCTTGCAAAATACATTGCACTCTCTTAATCTGCCTTTGGTAATTGCTAATTGCACATATGAGCCACATGTTGATGACAATATCATACACAAGGGCACATGTCCAGCAGAATTTTAATGATGACAGTGCGAAATGAAAATGTCATGTGCACATCCCTTACAAGGTGAAAGAGTCAGTGAAGCCAACAAAAACACAGTGAAGACATAAAATGCACTGTGTAACTGTACAAGTAAATGTGTCCACTTAGTCGTGTAAATGTTGAGGAGAGAGGCTGGTCCTCATTTCTGTTGTTGCTTTTGGGTGGCATCTGATGTCAGATGGTGGTGGTGATGATGCTGTTCGCACTAAGCCTTTGCAAGAGTCAGTTTTGGAGAGAACTGCTCACAGCGGTAGGTTATCCCAAACACAGATGCAAACTTAAGTGCATGTCTCCTCAGAATGGGAAATCCTCAATACAGACATAGAGTTTATAGAGCTGGAACAGTGGGAGGTTGTTGTACCTAACTCTGAGCTGGTCATTGTTTTGCAGCTAAATGATTTTATGTTGTAGGTTGTCAGGCACATGAGTTGGTTCCAAATTAAACGGCAAATAGCAAATATGTTCAGCTCTTTTTGTTTACTTTCTGTGTTGTGAAACATCTCAAATGCCTGAAGGAGTCTTGCACACTCATCAGCATATTCAGATATCATAGCAGGCTTTTGCTCTTGAAGAGTTGTTACCCCTCTCCAGTTGCACTTGCCAGCTTTAACCCGTTTGTTACCCACAAATGTACTAAATTTTTTTTTATTAATTGGGGTCAATTTGACCCCAGTTAAGCCTCTGGAAAATTATTCTAATAAAAAACGTTTCCCAAGTTGTCAGGTACTTTATGTGTGTTGCTGACTACCTATATAGCTCTTTAATTAAAACATAAACCTCCCCCACCCACCCCCATATACATCAAAGTTTGTGTGGAAATCATGTTTCTCCTCCCTAAATGTCAAATGAACTGGACTGGTTCTCACACTACTACAGGTGTGGTTATGTTTTAGGGCCCTAAAGCAGAAGGACGTTTTTTGATGGCTATAACTGGCATTTTATATTTCTTCAGTGTCATCCAAACCAACTAAAACAAATGTGTGTAAAATACTGATATTTCTTATATGATTTAAACAGCAAAATAAATAAATGAATAAATAAAAGCCTGGGGTCAAATTGACACCAAAGAAATACTAATGCATACAAAATGTGCAGAGGACATTGAAAACATATCATCATTAATTTTGTGTACCCATTAAATTAGGAAAAGTCATTACATATGAAGGAAAAAAATGATGTTAATCTTGTATTAAAAGCAGAGAGATATTTGGTAATGTCCACCATGACGGCCAAATCCCACAGCCACCTGCTATCACTGAGCTCCACAGCAGGTTTTCCCCTCACCTCCAAAAAACTGTTACTTCTCCCCTCAGATTGTAAAATTGTGTGAGCATATTTGTACAAACCAGATCTTTGTACTCCAGTTCAGGTTCAGTCAGTACTGTAGCTCCTTGAACTGTTTAGCCCTCGGCTTTTGATAAAATTTCAGGTGGAAACGAGAACTGTCATTACATTGTTGAGCTTAGGGAAAGTGCACACAGACTCTGTTGACGTATGATACAGTGGCATACAACTAAATCACTTCAGTCAAGACTGAGACGACTGATTTCCTCTTTCACCAGTCCAGTTAATCCTTTTTACAGACCAAGCACGGCTGGGACTCCATCTGTGGTGATGTTACTTAACTTTTCAAAGGGCAGTTCAAATTTGATCATAGGCAAAACAACTTGCTCAAACAAATCCTCACCTTTTGAAGTGCCAGAGCAGTAATCCCACACACACAAAAATGGCTACTTGGGGTTTATTAGTTAGGTTTGTTGTTTCATTGCAGACCAAAGAGAAAAATTTGGCACAGTGGCTTACCTTTTTTATGCCAACAAAAAAATAATCATTTGTGTGTTTCTCTTGAGAAGCGTGATATTCTGCTTCCACTATTCTTTTCTTTATAGTCACCATGGTGCATGTGCACAGTGATATGGATGTGCGTGTTTACCCTGACCATGACCATACAGCTGGAAGGGATCACCTGGAAGGAGGTGTTAGTCTATTTACTATTTTATGTTATTCTCTTTTATCTGAGAAAAAAGTAACTGCTGAGCATTTTTGAGTTGCTTTTTGTATTATTTATTTTGTATGCTTAGTTTTTTATTGTACTATTTTGTATGAATTGCCTCACAGACCGGATCGAATGGCCTTGTGGGCTCTCCTCTGTTTGTTTCATCATTTGTTGAACAGTATAAGTTGGCCAGGTTGCTTCATAAATCTATGGCTTCGCCTTTCTCATTTGCTCTCATAAATCTGAGGAGGATGGAAGAGCAGAGAGAAATGTGCTTTGATGGAATTGCTAGTGTTGTTTCTGCTACATGCCAATGTGAGTTATATTTTGATGGAGGACCTAGCCACAAGTTGGATAAGCGCTGGGGAGGTATGAGCCTCAAATATCACTGTTACTCATATGAGACCCTTTGTAATGAGTTTCAGTAGTAGTGCAACTGCAGACATGTGTGAGAGAAAGAGGAAGAACATCAGGGAGATAGTGTGTGAGAGAGAAACAGAACGAGAGAGCACAAAAAAGACAGGCAGGCCACAGAGGAGAAGCGTGTTTTTAGAATATATTCTCTCTACACTGTATATGTGTTCCAATTAAAATAGTTATGTGCACCTTTTGTGTTTGTGCTGCAAACTGTGTGATAAAAGAGAAAACTGTCACACAGCAGCCACGACATAAAAAAAGCAGTGAGGTTGATAAGCAGAACAAAGTCTTGTGCTTGCTGAGTGTGGCAAGGAGCATCCTGGTGAGTGATAAATCATAGCTCTGCAGCTGTCTGCCTTAAATCATCTTTTATTGTCTCTGTTTTGTTTCATTTGACCCTCGCTCCTGCCCTATCAAGTTTGTTTCATTTTTTACGCTTGCTTCACGTGTGAAAATCTTGCTTGGCTTCTTTTGCCTCTCAGGCATTTTAAACTACATTATGTCCTCTACTGCCTGCTTGCTTCCCTTATGACTCCATTGTGCCCTCCTCTTCACTCCCCTGTTCATGGCTGCATCTTCTTCACTCACCCAAATCTCTCTCCTTCGAGTGCACGTACACTGGTTCACCGATCTGTTCAGTAATTTTTTCAATCAATAGCCCACATACTCAAAACTGTGCATCTTTTCAAATTCTGTTGTCAAATAATGCAAGTTTGTGGAATGCTTGGCTTGTCAACTTACTGTAAAGGACTTTCCATCCTCCTCTCTATAAGCTTAAGTGCAAATTCCTCCTGGGCTTTGGTAAACAAATTCCTCCTTCAACACAAGAACTGCCTGTAATTGAGCTTTTGTAGCCATGCTGCATAAGGGCACCAGCTCTAGATCTCTCAGTGTAATGGGCTGACTGACTGACTGACTCTGTGATTTTGACCTCCAAATGGTGTTGTCATTGCAAACTCTGTAAACACTCAAGCCACACACTTACACACAGCATAGCATATGTTCTACTGAGCCAATGTTAGTTGTTAGCCACTGGTTGAAACCTGAGAGTAAAGAAAAGAGCGTGTTTTATGACAAAAATGGGATTAGTCTGGCTTTGAGTGTCAGTTTGAAAATGAAAGACTCAGCTTCAAGGTAGGCTCTGAATGAACTATTTGTATCACTGACTTATGAAGCGTTTTGTGTGTTTTGGGCATGTTCAAATGACTTTCCAATAAATGTGGTTTAACTATGATAATGTTATTCCAGACTGACTAAGTATGGCAGCACCTTCAGCAGCTTGGAAAGTCTGTGTGTGTTGGCCTTAACACCAAAAGTCTGCCCCACAAAATCGACATCAGCCAGGCTATGTGTGTGTGTGTGTTGGGGAGTGGGTGTTTTTTTTTTCATAGGTGCATCATTTCTCTGTCATTATGCTCTGGCTCATGAAGTCAATGAACACTGTGATGGAGCTCAATATGTTTACCAGTCAATATATAGATTTGGCTATGGATAATAAAACTGGGAAATGGTATAGGGCCATATTCTCAGAGAGCAATGAAATGAAATGGTATAATGCTGATAAAGTCATATAATATAAACAGGCTTTTGTTATGTGACTGAGACATATCCTTTGAATATTCCCAAGTCCAAACCAAGGTCTGAACCAAGGCCCATGTGTCACATTGTATGTATTTGATCCAGATAGTTTGAGTTTCACATTGCAATAAAGCAAGCACTCTAAAGAACTTTACCTAACATACCTACATCTTGTCATCGCCTACGTGGGCTACGGCTCTCTATTCTTGACATTGTTTGGTTTGTAAAAGGTGTGTGATGTCAGTGTTTTGTTAGTTTCTTGGATAGCTTTCTATTGCCATTTGAATGGAGAAAAATGAATGAACAGATTCATTTAGTTGCTGCTATGATAATAGTATGATATAACTACTAGCAGCAACAACTTCAAGCAAAAATGTTTTAGATTAGTTTGAATTTGCTACGAGGTTACTACTATGACTCAAAAGCTTCTTTCTGCTTGAGAGTGTTGACTGTGTTCCCCTTAAAGAGACAGGGTTCATTTTACCCATTGCACATGAGCTGCATGAGAGGTGCATGTCTCTGTAAGTCTGAACCATCCAAAAAATGTTCTTACACTAGAGATGAACCAGACAGTTGTTCAGGTTGATCTAGACTGAGACCACCTCTTTTACCTGTTTTGGTCCATTTCACACCTATAATTTTAGTTCAGATCAAACTGAAACATCCAAATGTCCAGACCAAACAAGGTAGGAGTGAAAGGGCGCTTCAATAAAAAGAAGAGCTGATTATTACCCGCTGCTGTAGTCCATTGTAAGCAACAAGTGTGTGGGTTTCAGAAGTGTAAAATGAAAAACAAATGCTGGGACCCACAGTCCAATAGTTTTTTGTAAATAAGTCAAGAGATGATGACCACATTGTTTTTCATTACCCCAAATGAACCCCATAAAAACAAATGACCAAAGGATGGATGATGAACAGACCTGAAAAGGTGAATGGTGTGTGTGTGTGTGTGTGTGTGTGTGTGTGTGTGTGTGTGTGTGTGTGTGTGTGTGTGTACCGA
>OMLB01005532.1:16321-33074 GCA_900302555.1 Myripristis jacobus
TACAAGTGACACTGACACAATCTCTTAATCCTCTAAGCTCAAAGTGACATCACACATAATCACAGCTTTATCAGACAAAGGTCAGTATGGCTATCCAGGTATCCAGGTACCCACATTCTCAGCTCATCTCAACTCAACTCAAATTTATTTTTAAAGCACATTTAAAAAAAACAGCTGACCAAAATGCTGTATAATCAAAACAGCAAAAAAAAAAAATAAATAATGAAACAACACAATAGAAACGCAAAGACAAAATCTTGTTAAAAGACAACAACTGTCATACTGACTTAAGAGCCAGAGAATAAAAATCAGTTTTAAGATGGGATTTAAACCAGTCAGTGAAGGGGCTACCCTAACATACACCCCGTGCTTCAACCTTGATCTTGGGACAATCAGAAGCAAGTAGTAAGCAGACCTGAGTGACCTTGACCGGACGTGTGGTTGTAAAAGTTCAGAGAGACAGGCTGGAAATAGTCCATTTAATGATTTATAAGCAAGCAATAAAATCTTGATGTCAATCCTAAAATGTACAGGGAGCCAGTGAAGGGGGAAATGTGCGCACACTTGCTTACACCTGTTAAACGACGACCTGCAGCGTTCTGGACCAACTGCAAGAATGAGAGGGAGGCCCGACTAACACCAACATAACAGCGGTCAAGTCTGGATGATATAAAAGCATGTATAACCCTGATGAAAAAAGCTAGATTTGACCACTGGGTTTATCTATTTATCTCTTTTAAAATCACTGTCCATCGTTACACCCAGATTCTTAAGAGTGGGTTTTACAAATAAATCCAGGGAACACAGGTCCAAATGATGGGCATCACAGGCACCTCTGGGTCAAAATATTAGGACCTCAGTTTTACTACTTAAGTTAGGAAAAAGTAAGTCCATCCAACCTTTGTTGTCCTTGAGACAGTCCAACAATAGTTTAAGGAGTCTGCATCTTTCCATTCCAAAGACATGTACATATTAGTGTCATCTGCATAACAGTGGAATAAGATGCCATATTTTCTAACAACCCTAAGAGAAGCATGTAAAGGGAAAATATGACTGGCCTGACAAGTGAACCCTGAGGGACTCCAGAAGGAAGATTCGGCTGGAAGAAAAATTTCTGTCAGACAGGCAACACCCAAGCCACTCTAGAGCAGTGCATTTATTGCCAACAAAGTGCTCCAGGTGAGGAATGACTATACCATGGTCAACCATGCTCAATGCAGTTGTTAGATCTAAAAATATAGGAATGGTAGAATCCCCCAGAGTCAGTAGCTAATAAAAGCTTGTTGAAAGCTTTTAAAAGTGCAGATTCAGTACAAGGGAGGGCTTTAACATGTCAAGAATGCCAGGTATGTCTAAAAAAGATCGCAACTGTAAAAGCACAACTTTGTCCACAATTTTTGAAAGAAACTGGAGTTTAGTCTAAAATTGGAGAAGACTGAGGTGTCTGGGTTGGATTTTTTGATCAGTTGTTACACTACCGCATACAATCAATACTATTCAAAAATTATAAACAGAAATGATCAGGAGAAATTTTGTGTTAATCAAAATTAAGAACGCACAGTCTGATTAAGAGTATTTACCAGTCAGAGTACTATGTCACCCTTAACCATGACCAGAGCACGGGGGTCAGTCTGTGCCCAGCTGAGATGTGGTATCTTGCCTCTGGTGGTGGAAATTGGACCATTCAACTCCAGGGGAGGACAGAAAGTGTTACCTGTCTGACTTGGGAGACGTTGAAAATGAAATACACTTTTTTGTTTTACTGTCCATTATATCATAATATCAGATATAGGCATTTCTTCAAAATGTCTGCATGTCCTGACTTACTTTCCTTGACTGATGAATGCAGACTTCAGTGCCTGTTTACAGACAAAGCATTCTAGCTAGCTAGTTTGTGTAAATTGCTTATCAACAGTGTATGAGATGACACTGTGTACGACACTTTATGTTTAAAAGTTTTAAAGGTGCAATCTGTGCCTCAGATGTGTCAATGTTTTGGAGCTGTGATGTCTGTGGAGCAGACATCTCTTCATATTTGATTTGGAGATAGTTTGACATGAATGAAGTATTATAAATTTTCTTTAACTCTCATTATATTATTGCTTTTGTCTGGTGTGGTTTATGGTGTCTTGTCAGCCCATGCAGGCTGGGCACCTTTTGTTACATAACACCAGGAAGAAGAAATTATCTTTACCTTTACCTTTAAAATTGGCTGGTACAACACCTGAAGCAAGACTGCTGCTCATAATTTTGTCATTGACAAGACTGCACACATTGCTGAATCTCAAACTGTTCTGTGATGATTCTGCCTCAATAGGGAGGAATGGAAGCAAATACAATTTGTAGTGGGGATCAATAAGGTTTTAGTTTGCAGCAGTGCTCTATCCAGTGCTGCAGTATTGTGCAAAATGCTGATCCCAGCTCTTGTAAAAAGCTTTTTTGTCCCCTAATATCATGTTCGGTATTAATGGACATTGACTGAACTGAATGAAATTTTTATGGATTTTCTGGAATTTTCGTTCCAGATCCTCAGGCTCACCAACAGGAAGCTCGAACTCAACAGTGTGACCTTGAAATGACATCATCAGGGCACATAGCTAGTCATGTGGTACAGTTTGACTGGGGATTTTATCCATCAGTGCTCCAATTTCCTTCCAGTGATTACAGACAATGGCAAGTAGTTTTATTAGCTTCAGCAGGGTTATTGCTATTATCAATGATTTATATGTTTTAACCTCTGTGTACCAAAAAATCAGCTTTTCTCTCCACCTACTGTAATACCCGTAATCCGCTTACACTACTTTTCACTCTCTCCTCAGCTTTGTTGACACTGTAGCAAGTTATGGCCCCAGTGTCCTAATACTTTTCATGGCAGCTTTAAATATATTAGTCTCATCTTAGTCTCCTCTATTGTTCTTTCATGCATACATTCTTGGGAAATCTTTTAAATGCATTAAAATTGTGGACGCCAAAGGAGTGGTGTCTACAGTTCAGCTGACTGTGTTCAACCACCAGCCATCTGGAAATCCAGGTAGCCTACTAAATAAAATAGGCTGTAAGGCTACCACCTACCATCTCTTGAAAATCTCAATAACTTTAGTTAGTTTGATATTTTGATCTTTGACCTTTTCCAAAGTATGAAACATTTTTTATAATATTTATCTTTTATATATATATATATAATACTGGAAATCTGTGTGCCACAAATGAATGGCCAAGGCCCTTTGTAAATTGTGATGATGTTGAACCAAGAGACTAGTAAGCTTTATAGCTACTATACCGTTTTAACACTTTTATTTATTTACGAGCAGTGACAATATGCTTTTAAGTGCCCTTGCTGCAGTTTCCTGTGAAACTATCTGTCTACTCTGCAGCCTCCATACATGATCACTGATGAAAAGAGATGGCAGCTTGCAAAAAGCCATACCAGAATGAAGACTCATGTTGTATGGGTTGGAATTCCGCTTTTACTGGACAGCTTATTCATTCAGTATCTTCTAGTCTGCCCATGTGACCAGCATTTGTAATGAAGAAGTGCCTGAATTTAGAGAGGAAATGAATTCACTTTATCAATGACCTAGACAAGGTCATTAGATTTGTTTTTCCAGTGCCTTCTCTAAAAAGATACAAATCATACCATTACCAAGCCTCTTTTTCTTAGACATGAAAATCATATATGGTTTGCATTTTGTGTTGAGCTGTTTAATGTGTGTGTGTTTTTGCATGCAAGTGGTCCCACCAGTACCATGCCTAAGCTGGTTATGTCTTCAAGCTTTAATAATCCATTGTCTTCCACCCCCTTTGTCTACCTAAAGTCACACATGCAAACACCTTAATCCATGACTTTTTGAACCTTTGAGTATGCAATATTGCACTGTGATGAATTCCTATGTCACCTCAAACTTGAATAGTTTATTTTCATTATTAATTTTATCATATTCAAACTTGGATCCAATAGTCCCTCAAAATGACGGGTATCAGATCCTGTGCCAAGAGTATGCAGATTTTAATTTCAAGATTCTCAGCTTGATGTTTTCTACACCCAATGATAACAATAAAATCACTTTAATGAAAAATTACATACATTATTTTAGCATACCTTCAAAACTGTAGAGTGGGTCATGGCAGGTATATACCCAAAAGCAACCCCTGATGATCATGGCTTTTGCTGTTGACCGTCAAAAACCGTGCAGTGTATCCAGGAGGAAATCTGTTTGACCTTCATTTGTATGAGACAGCAGTAACTCCAAAGTGATGCCTGGGGATAGTACAGTATTTTACAGGAAACATGTCTCACCATATGATAATATTCATTACCTGTTGAACAGTCTGTTTGAGTGTTTCACTGACAAGCAGGAAAGAATATTAAGAGATGAATTACTGCATCTCTACAACAAACCAACCATCTTCAGTATAACACCTTGAATTGTAATTGGTTGCTGTCACATCTGCTCGTGCTGTCGCCCGTGAACTCCCTCCACATCCTGTTGTGTCTCCCTAACATGTTGCCCTCCTCCATTGGCCCTCCTCCTCTCTCTCCTCTCTATTTGTGCGTGTGTGTGTGTGAGAGTGTGTCAGTGATTGTCTGAGCAGAGACAGGTGTGCTAGAGTCAGAGCAGAGCCCTCCAGCTGCACACCACCAAATCTGCCTATTTATACTCAGCACTGCCACATCCACCTTGCTAGACTGTAGTGTTTGTTCAGTCATTAACAATGCTTCATGCCACTCTTTCCTGTTAGCATTTTGCTATTCTGCCTGTTGCCAGTTAGCCGCCTGAACCTTTTCTCCTCTTCCTTGCAGTTTCATCTGCTCTGCTCTCTGGCCTGTCTCCTGGACCTCATCTTCTCTTGTCTGCCCTGTTCCCCTAACTTGAACTCCACAAGGCTCTGCAACTTGCCCGCTGGATCTCTGCCTGGCTGAGCTCAGTGCCAGCCAGGCAGAGACCTCCTGTGGCTCAGCGACCAACCTTGCATTCCTGCAAATAAATAATGTCTTTTATTTCAACCCTGTCTTCGGCCTGTGTGTGTCTGCGCTTGGGTTCACCAACTCAGCAGCTAACACTTGCAGCTGGTATGGTCCCTCAAAAACTGAGTTACTAGGTAGCAGGATACCCATGGCTTTGTAGGAATCCTTTGAAGTTGGTAGATTTGGAAAGAGGGCCTTAAAAGATTTGAAATGAATCAGTCTCTGTAAAACATGGCAGCCAACTTCAATATGCATCAGCTTTCTGGAACTCTCTACATCCAAACATGAGCACATCACACCCTGAGGAAAAAGATATAGAGATAGCAGATATTTTTGATGATATAGAGGAAGTATTCAGTTTAACAGTGAGTTATCTGACCATGATATACTGACTTCACAAGAGTGCAAAATTAGGCCACATATACACACTGGATTGTGTATGTTATTTTGACACATGATGTTCTTTTGGCTCGGGCAAATGGCTGCCTCAATCACATGTCTTAAACCAACTGATGTAACTAACCAGCGTGAAATATGACGCTCAAATCAATGTGTTTCGGTGAGGGAAAAAATGTTTCAAAAAAGCCAAATATATTGCTCACAGCAGAGGCTTAAGTGGCTGTGTAGCTTGGCAGTAGGGAGTAATCCTTCTAATCAGGAGTAGAGTCAGAGTCCCCACCTGCAGAAGCACATCCAGCGATGGACCATCTCATTGTAGACGAGGCGTAAACCCTGCTGCGGGAGCCCCTTCTGGCTTGGTGTTCTCGTTGCCAGGGGTTCCATTTTTCTCCTTTGATACAACAGGGAGGACTGTGAGATTGCGGTTTCTCCAGCATTCACTCAATCTGTAATAGTGCTGGAGTGTCATAGCAGGCCAGCCCTCTTCTTTTGATCCTGCAATCAAGCCTGCCCCGTCTTGAAGTAGAAATGTTGGCTTCCAAACATTTGCAGTCCTGTTGTTGTGACTGCTCAGACTCAGTGTAGCAACAAAATATCTTTGTCAGTGTCTTGCTTTGTTTAGAGGTTGTAAGTTTTGACACCCTCAACATAAACAGTATTGTCATCCTGAAATGCAGAATTCTTGCTTGGTTGTATTTCTAACTTGTTTATTATGCTGGTTTAGTTGTGCTTGAAATGAAAGGTTGCCATCTGTGTGTGTCTAGCATTAGCAATGTCACAGCATATAATTATGTGACACCGGCTTTTCCACTAACAATATCATTATCCAGTTATCTCCATGCCTAAACTTTGTCGTTGGCATTTAGCCAGCTAATGATCATAATCATTAGATTCAGTCCTTTTGACTCAAATATCACGTCTGAAAAACCATGACTCAGATATCATAGTCCTTTTTATTGCAATAGTGTGATTTTTAAGTGACACATTACTTGGATTACTTGGATTGGGTTTAATCAAAAAAACAACAACAAAAAACAAAAAAACAGAAGAAGAGCTGCTGCAACGACTGCACACAGTTTGTATAGCTGGCATTGAACACTGTCCTACTTTCATACAGGTCCTTGAAGCAGTTGTTAACACTATCACCCACCCCAAGGGACAATACTTTGTGTCATTATGTATCTGCTGGTGTCATGTTTGAGATGGGGTATGTTTCAAGGGAAGCCAAGGCTGGCCTAAACAAATGCCTTTTATCTATAAATGAAGTGTTAAATTGCCCCCCCCCCCAAAAAAGACATCTCCAGTTGAATTTATTATTTTAAGCCATATTTTTATTCCATGTAATATGAATTAAAAACATGATACTTGGTGGTTAATTCATAGGGAGGGAAGCATATTGCTGCCATGCCAGAAAAATAAAAATAAATCATTTACAACGTTTTTCACATTATAACAAGATATTTTCGAGTTATATATCTTTTCCCATTATTATGACTCACAAACTAGAACCTTTCTATCTTGTTATAAAGTGAAATGTCTCATCTAATAACTTGTTGTTATATCATAAAATGTTTCTCATTATAACGAGATAACTCATACTGTTATAATGTGAACTGTTTCACGTGCAGACAACATGAGTTGGTTTCGGGCGGGGGCTAGTGTTGTGAGCTAGAATTTGGCCTTTCTCAGCGGACTGGCATCACCACAGCCCAAACAAGGATATGTCTGTGTTTTGCACTGTTTCTACCAACCCCCAGAGTCATTCTTCCTTCTGTACAGCCCCAAACGCTTAAAATCCATCTTTGTGGCTGAAAAATGTACATCACAATATCATCCATTGTTGCAGAATATTGCTATTTCTCATCTCAGTTTAATGAGCCATTCCTCAGTTTAAATGGTTCTCCTTACCTACTCTTGTTTTCTCATATCTTGTGGCGCACCTTTCATCGGTATATGCACCATTGCAGATATATCTATGTAGCTATATACAGATGAAAGCCTGTTTTTTGCCTTTTGTAGTTCTTGTGACACGTAGCTTAGTCCACAGCTAGAACTTCATTACAGCACCAACACACTGCATGGTCCTTTTTGTAGCTGGGCACACTTTGAAGGAAAATGAAAGGCAGTGATGCCATGGTACATAACTCTTGTTGTTCATTTAAGTTTAGACAGTTTAGGTTGGTTTATTCTCCTTGTGCTCAGTAATAGATGATCTATGCCTGGCTGTGCTTCCTACCCTGCGGCAGTCCATTTGAAAGGAAAAATAATACCAGCCAGAACTTAGGATGATATATGATACAATAATTTTCTACATTCTTTTGCAAATAAATTAAGTTAAAAGCTGAATTGAATTGAATCAATTTAATAGAATGAATTTGAGCATTAAGTTATCTCAGGGAGAACAGTCGCAACACCAGATACAAATTTACGTGGTTGTAAGGAATTCAATATTTCTTTAGTGAGGGGCACCAATCAAGTATCCAGTTGTGATGCATGTACTGGAATTTGTCTGAATCTGCCGGTAAGAAAAAATGAATTTTCCTTCGTGCAATTACTTTAAATGTAACCACTCAACCAAAATCAAATTTTAACGTCCTCATTAAGCATATTGATCATATTTGCAATCATAAAATTTCCATTTCCATGATATGAGACCGTTAAACTTAAAGCCAGAAGAAACTGAAGTCTACTTTATCTTTATCTGGGTTGTTGTTTGTTGACTTTTTGAAATTAATGGAGACTGCCGAGGTTTGAAAAAGAAGCAGCATTCCTTTACGGAGAAATGTCTTGTCATGTAATTTGATTTTCTTTGGAACTTCTATCTCAGATTTGCAGATGATGGGATTACTCTGGCAGAAGCACATTTAGTAAAGCCGTGAATGCAAATATAAATCTCTTTCCTCAGTTCATAAGGAAAAACATCATTAACCTAACCGTTTATAGTCAGCTGCTGACGGTGCAGCTTATTTACCCCTCCTGTCCTGTTGACTGCTCTTGTTTAGTAATATGAACCCGTATGAATGTACAAATGTAACTGTGGTACAAAACTATTGGTTTGCACTAATGTTATGATTAACTTTATTCAGCACCTGTCTGTAGATAGCATAAGCTGAATATTTAATGAAAACTGAACCCTTTTGTGACAAACCTGGTATACTCACCATTCACTCACATATTATGTGTGGATTCTGCAGTGGAGGGTGTCTATCTTCAGACTCATCAGCCCCTGTTTAATCAGGTTAGTGCATTTTTATTTCATTTTACCTGCTTCTTCATCCACCTTGGATGCCCAGGCGCTGGTGTGGTGCTCATCTTGTAGGAGCAAGGGCAGAGAACACCACGTAAATAGAGTGCAATCTGTCAGCCGGACACAATAAACAGACTAAATAAAGGGGCACAGTGCTAACCATCCCACCTGAGTATGTCCCCTGATGTGTGCCATTTTTAACTGGTGTTTAATCCACAGGTAAAGACCATGTCGAATCAAAAAAAAAAAAAAAAAAGTTTTCACCATCCCAAAATCTATTAGGAATTCTTTAAATGTGATGTATCCCAGTGTGAAATGCCCAAATAACAAAAGATAATGGTCTCTCTGGCCTTTCAAAAGTTGGTTGATTAAATCAAGAAAAGCTCCCAAAGTTTCAGGACTCTGTCAGAATGATGACTGGAGCCCTAACTGTGAGGGCGATTTCTACAACTTGTCAATGGTCTGTCAGAGTTCAGTGGGCTGTGCTGTCACCAATGCAGACAAGTGGAAACAGGGTCCCACGACTCCCTCTCCACATACTGTACACCGCTTTGTCACTCCAGTATGTCAAAGGCCTGTTTCTATTGCTTGAACCAACACAATCAATAACCATACATTCGTAAACTTCATGCAAAATGCATGAAAAGCACATGCACATATCCAGACACACCCGCTATTGGTTAACACATTTTTTGTTTCTCTCCCTCTACCAATTAATCTAGTTTGGTGGCTAGCAATCTCAAATGTATCCACAATGCCCTTCAGCTTGTCCTTTAGCCCAATTTAAGCCTTATTCTCTCTCTACATGCCTCCCCGCCCTCCCCTCAACCACCACCACCATACACACACACACACACACACACACACACACACACACACATACAATCCTTTCTTTCCTCTATTCTCTTTCCAATCATTTCCTTGGCAGAAAACCAGTCGAGGAGAGCATCTGCCACTTCACAGATAAAGGCGAGTGAGGCGCAGGCGGGATGTAGTACACCTAAACTTCAACTTTCGGACATTGCCATCAAAGTCAATATTGTTCGCTGTCTTGGGCTACAAAAGCACCAGAGCTGGAGATCATATCAAGGTCCTTCTGGGAAGCCAGCTGATGGGGATGTATGGGGGACGCTTGCGCATGTGTGTCATGTGTGTATGCGTGTGGCTGTGTGTGGCTGTCAGTTTGACTTAAGCAAAACGTTCTAAGATCATACAGAAACCAGAGAGAAAGTGGGCAAGCGATGTGCAATCTGTGGAGAGGAGATGTGATGCAGCCCCAGCTCGGTGCTTTAACAGCGGGCCATGTGGGAAATGTTCTGTGGCGTCTCAGGAGAGATCATGACAACACATCTACGCACCAGCTATGATCAAAGTGTGATTAAAGCACATGGTGCACAAATGAACGAATAAATATATATATATGAGATCTAACTGGTGTAAATTAACTGTTATCATGTAGCTTTCATCTGGTTTTATGTCCTTGCGTGGTTGGCACCGGAGATTTGAAGCAATAAGTCAATAACAAATAACATTAAAAGATGTTATATGATGTTATAAGATGTTAAAAAAATATATAAGATCCAGGAAGTCTTGCTTTATATTTTTCCTTAGGTGGTGCAGACAATCATGGAAAAAAATGAAGGCACTCCGTCTTTAGGTCACATAATACTGTTACCCCTATATTCACATATATACATATATTCACCTGCCCCACTATAGAGCACCTGCTATATGAGCCATCAGAGCCATGCGGCGTTTTGTTCTTCCATTGCAAAGTGTCACATTATCTAATGTTGGTGATATTTGGCAGCTTAATTCAAAAACATTGTAATTGAAATCATTAACCCTACCCTCTCATATACACATAAAACATAAGTAATAACCTACCACTGGGTAATTCTGTCAATTCCCCTAGAGACTGAGAGGAAATTACCATGGAGCTGTCAGTAAAGCAAATCTAAATATCATTTTTTCTGCTTTTGTTAGCCTGCTGTGATGTTTTCCATGCATCTAAACTTTCGCATATTGTGCTGCCTCCTCAGTGAAATAACTATAATGGCCAATTGAGCAACTTTGTAATGTAAAGAGGCATTGACGGAAACTCGCAGCACTGGTATCAAGTTATCTGTACTTTGTGTTCTGTATACAACCATTGTATGACTTTAAAGCAGCTCCGGAAATATTCCCTTGATAATATCTCGGTTAAGAAATATGGATTTGGGTGAAAGTTCACGCTCACAAATAATAGTTTGGCTGTTCAAAATCAGAGGAATGTTGTTAGCAAATTCTGATTTAGGGTTGTTTCCACTTTAAGTTCTGTCAAATTTCAGACACTTAAAAAGTTGATTTTTTTTATTATTATTATTATTATTTTTATGTTAGGCAACAAACGAGCTTGAACCTGTAGTGAGTGCAAACACTGCAAACACTGGTCTGCTGCCACATCAGTCACCACAGCCTGCATGTGGCATCTATACTGCAATTACGATGCAATCAGAGAATAGATTTGTGCTGGCTTTCGCTCAAATATTCAGTCGGATATCTCATGTATTTTTGCTTCATTTGATAATTCTTGGCTGAACGTTGAGACCCAGGAATGTGTTTTCTGAGTAATTATTTTGAAATAGGGGGCCCTAAACGTCTTCTCTGGAGAGAAACTGGAAAGAAATCTGATCGCTCATGCCTGGCAAAAAGGAATGCCTGACTTTATATACCCAAGCTCGCTGTCTCAGGAGGTTTTGGAGAATCACTCACCTGGAATATCATCACCATAAGCAGGGAAGGGTAATAAATTCCTGCCACACAAGTTCATATTCCATCTTAGTTCCCGTTTACACTTCTATCGTCCATGTAGGCTCAACGTCTCTCTCTCCCCATGCTCATCTTTTCCATTAGGTCATTGCCTGTGGTCTCCAAGATATGGATTAGTCCCACCAGGGCCCAATTCATCATCCCTGAATAGCTTGGCATGATACTGTCTCGCGCTTACCACAGCACTGCAGACTTTTGGGAATGCTGTTTTTGCTGCTGTCACTGCACCTCTCTTTCTTTCTCTCTCTCTCTCTCTCTCTCTCTCTCTCTCTCTCACACACACACACACACACACACACACACACACACACACTCTTGTTTTTCTTAATCTCTCTCACACTCCCGGATGGGTGGAGGTAGCTTTAAGACTGTTCTGAAGAGGCAGCTTCTGAGTGATTCTTCATTGTGACAGCCTGTTATTTAGCCCACACCTGTGACAGCAGAGTGAGGGGACTGGATCATCTTAACAGCCAGCCTGCCAGCCTGCCCGGGACACAGGAGATGGGGGGGTTAGAGGGTCAGTTATGGAGGTGGTGCTGAGGTGATCCAGAGCCACAGTGCTGCTGCCTTGCTCTTTACTATCTCAGCCACTTCCTCATTCACTCATTCTTATCTTTCATTCCCCCTTGGTGAGTTACACTATGCATTTTGATTCCCCCTCTCCCTCCCATCTTTCTCTCTCCTCATTTGCTTATCCACTCTGCAGCAAAATATTAAAAGGGAATCTATAAAGGCAGAGACTAATGTTGTTTTCCCCCGCAGTAAATGAGGGAGGCATAACAGTCTAAAAGTTAAAGGATGAGTAAGTAAGGCATAGAGGAATGTAAAAAGAAGAGAAATGGAGGAGCAGTAACATTGGTTTATTACTGAGCTAAAATCATCCCAATTCCCAGTCATCTCTCATCCTTCTTCTGGTCCATTTGTTCAGTTTATTAGCCCTTATCTCCTTCCCAGTAAGACTCTTACTGTCCCTCCCTGTATTCCTGTGTGAGAAAATCTGTTTATCTGTTTATAGACTTGGTCTCACATGACTAAGGATCATATTCACAGTAAGCCAGGGAAATGTATACAATATGTGTGCTAGAACTAGGCTCTCAAACAACACCACTTTGTTTTATCTTACAGTCATATTCCCAACAGCATGCAATCTCACAGCTTTCATCTTGTATTTCTCTATCTCTCTTGACTGGGAGAGACAGGAAAGGCAGTGTTGTTAGAGGCATGAGAGGAGGCTGAGGAAATGATTAAAAGCAGTGATATTGAATTGTGGTCATGAATACACCAAGACATTTTCCCCACATAGATGTGTCTCCTATAATGCACGGCATGCATTACATCCTTGCTGTGGCAAAGTTTGTGGTAGAACAGAGTGGTGCTGGAAGGTCAGCGCAGCCTTTGATCTGTCAAGGCTAGCAAGACACAACAAGTAGGACTTCAGACCCCAGAGTGTCAGTCAACAAGCAGCTCAACATCTAAAACCTGTTTACACTCAGAAGTCATGATGTGGTCAAAATGCATTAGGGATTGACACTGCTTGTGGCCACATACAGTATATGGCATGAATGGAAAGGCAAGAAATCACATGAAAAAGTTTATACACTACTGTACAGTAGATCTGTCCCAGCGAGACCCACAGCTGGGGGTGTTCCCAGGCGCTTGGGGGCAGACTGTCTGACAGGATAACTGAGCATCAGTGCACCACCTCAGTGAAACTTGTTCACTGTTTCACATTTGTCATTACAGTATGTAATTCCATTAGCTCTAACAAAAAAGATATCACAAAACGACAAGTAAGCTAATCTAAACAATCATCATGGCAAACTAGAAAGCTCTTACCTCTGTTTGGAGCCAGGTAGAGACCAAGACATTGATTGCTATATGGAGAGAAAAGTCAGTACAAGCCAAAATGGATGTAATGTTCAGAATAGGACTGTTTTTTTGTTTTGTTTTTTTTTGTTCTTTAAATTGTAGCTGCAAATATGGCTGAACTGGGATGCCAGCATACCACTGACCAATGTCTCAGAAAGATGTACTGTACTGATTATATCTAATGGAATAAAATATGATTTAAAACATAGGTTTCCTGTGAAACAAGTAGATGGACGAGCAGCCAGGACAGATAAGGACTGATGTGCTGAAGGAGTGTAAACAGGTTGGCTCTAGTGTAGTCGCAAATGTCTACAATATCTTTTTAGGGAATCATCACATGTCCCGACTGCAATTGTAGTCTGATACCAGGGCATGTTCACACTCAAGTGTGAACTCTGCATTTGCTCTTGCAGTCTGGTTCATTTGAGTAGTTGAGAACAATACAATGTACAGAAGATGCTAAACTAAACTTGGCTGTACTATATAATGACAAATACAATCACATAACCACACTGAGACGCCTGAAAGTGTTTGTCTCGGCCCTTCTCCAAGCCGCCTGTGGTGTGATTCATTAAGAGTGAGAGCCTGATTCCCAAAAGACATGGATGAATGGATATAAAGAGATGATTTTGACATCTGATTGCCAGCAGGAAAGCATATCATAACAAAATCAACGCAAGGGAAACTTGGAATCCGGATGAGGTGAAATTCTGTACCTACAAAGCCAAACCACAGACTTGGTCGGGCTCATATTCAGCTGTGTCTCCATGTGGTCTCAAGTCAAACACAAGATGAAGCAGATACAGCAAAGACCAAGTTTCTCTACACCACCACAGTGTCTTGACATCATCTCATGCTCTGGTGTTATAACGGTTTTGTCATGATGTAATCAAACTTTTATTGCAAAGGATCTCCAGAGAGACCGAGTGTAATGTTGTTTACTTTCTCACAAATCAGTTTCAATTTTGTGAAATGAGCGCAAACTGTGAAATGTAAATTAGGCTGGAAACACACTAGAAGATTTTTAAAACCTTAGCTGACTGTGAGAGCATATATAGCATTACACACACGATAACTGATTTCACAGGCAATTTTGTCTCTCGATTGCTCCTATGCCCACACAAGACGGGTTATTATATGCTTAGGACATTATCCTGATGATGCTTAAAATGCCAGTGATGTGAACTTATGAACTAACATACATATTAAACAAACACACACACACACACACACACACACACACATACACAAAATCTGACTTTAAAAGTTTTCCCTACTCACCAGGGGACATCAGTTCATAAATATCAAACATGTGTGTTCAGGCAACTGTTTGGGTCATGTTTGAATAAGAATAATCCACTGAAAATGGAAACTTTTTTGCATGAACAAGGAATTAAACCCAGGTTCCCAGAGCTTAAAGACCCACTTGAGTCATGTGCTTCCCGTACAGTAAAGCATATGTTCTTTTAGGTCTCACATGGCCATTTATAGGCCAATTATAGGGGAAGCAATGACTTACCAGACAGGAAAGTTGCTGCTGGTGGCTGCTGCTTAGATATAGGCACTTGGCAAGTTGATAACATCTCCCTCTCATGTTTTCTTTTACTAGTAGCCCCTTCTCATGTAGGCACTCCAAGGAAGAATCGCAGTCAGCTGGAGCACTGTGCACTAAAACTCATCACCTACCCAGTGGTGGATTTCAGTGGCTCCACATCCCCAGCATTCACTTCCTTGCTTTCCCCTGCACTATTTCAGTTTCAAACTGCAGCCTGATCCTGGTCACGTCTGCCACACTTCCTTCACAGCAGGGTAATGTATTTCTTTCTCTTTTTGTGCATGAAGCAGCACATTATTTCTTAGACATCTTGCTCATATCACAGCTGCACATAAATTCTAGCAACTCCTGATTTATCCTTATGTTTAAGGGAACAGGTTATAGGAAACTGTCTTCACTTTTTGACTCACTTCCTTCAACCTTGATATAAAATCTATGCTCACATCTTCCATTCTTTTTGTGGTCAGAAGATGTAATTAGAGCACAGTTAAATGTCACTTTCTGCTTAAACTAGGGCTGTGAGAACACTTAAGAGGGCAGACTGTGTCCTAGTGATCCAGATAAGATTTTACAGCTACCAGTGACAAATATATTGCTTTTGCTGCAGGCTTGGATTTAATGTTGGCAGTTGATGTCTGGAAAAAAAAACAAAAGGCTTTCTATTTACACAAACTGCCTGCTTTCAATTTCACAGAATGAGTTATATGGTCTCAGGTTAATAAAACTGTGTGTGGGGATATTTATGGTAGTTAGAAAAGAAATGACACTTTAAAAAAAAATGGTCACATCAGGCGAGTGGATGAACCTAAGAAAGCGCTTATGTTTTGTTTTACCTGTTATGGAGCTTGAACAAAATACAACAGTGTTTTTGTTTAGCATCCCTAAGGTCTCCGGTAAATGAAATGGATTCTTGAATAAAATATTTTACAGCAAAATAAGGTGAACTGTTCCATATGTCCTTACACCTCCTTAACAAATAGAGGTGAAAAACAAAGCCCATCCTTATGGGACTGCTTAGCTGTTCTAGCTCATGTAGATTCACAGCAGAAGGTGAGAGAGCTCTTAAAGACCAAACTAGTAGTCAGGATGTATCTCCACATTCAAAATAAAGAGTAGCATGATTTATGTTAGAAATTTATAGACTCATAAACACATATTTAAAGTGAAACAAAACAGAAAAAAATAAGGGTTTGTGACAAATGTACTCATATACCTTTTAATATCCCTTCCATAGTTGTCATGGAAAGACAAATAGGAGCTTGTTGAGTAGATGTGACTGTGCTGAATCGGGCAATGTCACTGTCAATGAAACCTGTCAAAAAATGTCTGCGTTGTCTTTGTCCCTCATTGTGTTGAAAAGGAAGAGGAAATTGCAGTAAACGTAAAATCATTGTTGCTGAAAGGATATATGAACACATTTATGGTATCCATAATATGCAGTCTAGCTACAAAAGATATAATCCGAAACAAAGGAAAGCAAAAAGTAAAATAACGCAGAGGCAGTGAAAAAAGGTCAAATCTAAAACACCACCATGTGGAGGACCCTGACATTTGAAAGATGCCAAAGCAGTGCAGACACTCATTAAGAGTAAAGAGCTCTATATGTTGTGGAAAAAAAAAAAAAAAAAACATTCTACAATAGAGATGTACTAATTCCAATTAGTGCATTAAGTCAGACCACTTGAGATGGGACAAGCATCAAGTTGAAATCCCATATGCAGAATGATTTTGAAAATTTAAAGAAAAAAATGCCAACAAATGCATGTAGAGCCGAATTAGGAAGATTTCTATGAATTATAGATATACAATAAAGGTAAGTTTGGATGCATTCTGATGCCAGTCCCAGAGAAACATTACATTTCATAGCACTTCAGTCCCAAGCACTGAACCCTGAAGAGTCCTCTTA
>OMLB01005540.1:3548-17629 GCA_900302555.1 Myripristis jacobus
CTATGCAGCGGGGAAGCCTCTGAAGTCCCTATCTGTGCTCAGGCACATTTCTGGGCTGCTGTGGAGTACTTTAATGTCGGCCAGAGTGACGTTGCGGCATGGCTGTGCCTCTCGCCTCCTTCTTCCAGATAAGCACTTTCTCCAATATGAATACAGATTAATCCCCTTTAATAAGCATTAAGGGGGGGGAGGACATAATCAGCGTATAAAAATTCCATCAAATCTCCTTCCTGCTGGCCATGTGCCTCCACAGTGTGGTGATTTACCTTTCCTGTCCTGACAGCTTTAGGAGGCTGAGACAGGACACTCTCGATACATCAACTGATCGTCAATAGAGACGACCGGCACTGTAAGACTCTTCAGCCACACTCCGCCTCGTGCTCTGAACAATAACTCTGTAACTCTATAATCAGAGCCGCCTCTTTTTTCATAAGATTTTTTTTTGTATTTCTGCTTGATTTGAGAGTCACAGTCGAGAAATACAGGAAAGACAAGGGAGAGAGGGTCGACGACTTGCAGCCAAATGGCCTGAGGTTAGATTCGATCCCAGGACGCTGTGATCAGGACTCCGCCTTAAAAAGTGGTACGCGCTCTTATCCATCCAGAGTATTACCCTACTCTCCAGGTGTTCTAACCTTTTGCCTTCATAAGTTTGAAAGCCAGCGTTGCACAGAGAGGCTCTGATCCAAACTAAACGTGGTAAACAAAAACACTGAATCTCAAGCGGGTGCTGCTTGAGCTGTTTTCAGTTAAAGTTTTTGATGACAGCCCATCCTCTCCAAGAAGTTACCTACACAAGCTTTGAAGTCTGACACCAGCGCACTCACTTCGGTTTTATTAATGCATTAGTATGATCTATTTATCTGTTGCTGGAGCTGCTGTTTGAAGCTCGGAGCGAAAGGGGGTGTTGGATACGGGCTCCACAGGGACCACGCAGCTATACTTTACAGAAGTGTGTTAGGCTTGAACGTGGAGAAGGAATCCAAGAAACGGAGGCGAGAGCGCCGCGTTGACCCGGACTCACTGCACCACACTCGTCTGCCACACGGATATCGGACCAACCAAGAGGAATCCCTTGATTCTCAGACTCGTTTAATCTGCAGTGTCTTCTTCTTCGTGTTCTTCTTCTCATGCAATCTCTTCAGATCCCACCACTCTATCTTTAAGACGGGCTAAGCAAGCAAATCTTCTCCTCTAATTCCCCCTCCCTCGATGCAGAGATGGAAGCAGATGAAAGATTTGCACAATGGCGGTGCCAGTCAGGCTCACTTCAGCTGAGGACAGACATCCTTCACGGCAACATCTAACATTGTTACACGGATCAAACGGGATGTAGTTACGACAATAAGCCAAAGATATATGGTCAGATTAGACAAATATATTGTAAAGGGGGAAATATTTCATCTTGGGAGCAAGGAAAGAGCAAGAAAGAATGAAGAAGAGGATGATTTGAAGAAGAGGGAAAAAAAGGGGACAGTCTTACCCTGGACCACAACGAAAGACTGCCACAAAGAAAGATGCACAAGACAGGATGGAGCTTCATTCAAAAACAGGTAGCCACAACACACACACACACAAATACAACACAGAATGACGACAAGGCTGCTGACTGGGCAGGTAACAGGGTTGAAGGTTTGCAGCTCCCTGGTCACGGCCAAGAGCAAATCCAGCTCCCTCTCATTTGTAAGTTTTGAGAGATCTCATTCCGTTTTTTTGGCGGGTTACATTATCGAGCTCAGTGGGAGGTTTGGTTTTGCATTAGGCTGGACCGTGGGTCTGACAATCCGAGCAGATTTATATACTGTAAGCAGGTGGGAGAGGGATCTGTGGCAAGATGGGGTGAGAAGACAGGACAAATGAACAGTACCTGCAGGGGTGAAGGTGAAGGACTGAACTGCAAAACAAGAAGACAGAGAAGTTGTGTGTTAAAAGCCTGCGGAGGTAAGCGGTGCTTTGGGGGCATCTGCACACTGGGGAAGGGGGGGCATGCCGGGAGGTGTCGAGGGTCGGGAAATATAGGGCCGCGCCATCGCCCAGTGTGCAGAGCAACAGCCAGGAAAGCAGCCAACTCAGAGGCCACAGGGATGTAGAGACAGCGGCACAAACCAAAGAAAATACACAAACACATATAAATATGTAACAAACAGAAATGAAGATCCAGTTATCCTCGCTGGCACACACGCTGCAAGACTCTCTTAGCTTTGACTTGCTAATATCTAAAGAATAAGATCAAACAAAAAAATATTTACAGGGAAAACATTGTTTTCTGCCTGCTAATAAGACAAGAAATTATGATCGGGTACCACTGATGTGTCAATACCATCCTATTTCCATCTCTCTAATTAAATCTCGTACCCTTGGCAGGTTATGTGCACATGGTTGTTGGTGGTATTGACTGGGGGTCAGCTCAGTGAGATGTCAGGGTCAGTGTGTGGGAAGAGAGCTGGACAAGCTCCAGATTCAATGACCAGCAGAGAGTCCAGCCGGCCCACTCATCTCCAGCACCCTGGGCTATTAACCAACACTGTGGGTGGACTTGTCAAATACTACAACCCTCTGGCACTGATTCACGCTGGCATCTCCCTCCCTGTTGAGCTACAGCACCACAGCCTTCTCAACCTCAATGCTTGCAGCGTCTTCAGCATCTCATCAAAAATGTATTAATTACGACTAAAAAAAAAAAAAAACAAGATATAAAGTAAAGCGCTGCACACATTTATAGAGGCGGTAGAGCCGTGCTATGACAGAGATAGAATTAATGAACCCTTGTTGCTCACAGAGAGCGAGTTTCCAGTGTGTTTGAGAGCTGAATGTGTGTGTGTTAATCTGCAAATGTGACTGTGAATTCCAGCCTCTTGACGGGTCTGACCTGCGTAGTTGCTCAGGCCCTTTCTCTTCTTCCTCCTCCAGTAGAGCCAGATGCTGAAGCCCATCAGGATGACCCAGCAGGCCCCTCCGATGCCAGCGATGAAAGCCGGCTGCTTCACCACGTCGGTGATCTGCTCCGTGATGCTGTTGTTCCTGTTGCCGCTCATAATCACGTCACGGAAATCCTTACCTGGGGGCATGGACGCGAGTGTGTTATTAGAGGGAAACAGGAAGTAGCAGAGTTGGTGTGTGTGTGTAAATTGTTGCTTCAAGGTGAACCTGTCATCACTTTGAAGGAACAGTGACGCTCAGGGGTGTGAATCTTTGGCTCGACAGGGATTTGATTTGATTCGTGGTTCACTATTTGGCGATTCCACCAAAGAAAGAGCTTTCCCTTTTGGAATTATTCAATTAAATTCTAGCTCGTCAACCAAGATGTAAGCAAACGATTTGATTTTGACTTTCAGCCCAAAGTTTATATCCATTAAATAAACACATGCCATAACGTAAGACTATTTTTAAACATTTTTTTTAAGATTATATATTTTTTTCTTTTGAATCCTCAACAATTCAGTTCATTTTGTGTCCATTCAGGTTGAATTCAGGTTTATTTCTTTTCTTTTTTGCAGATTGAATGCATGAATGAAGTAACCCTTACATCCCTGCACAGCCACTATTCAGCCCTAACACCTACAGATACAGTATGATGGGTTTGAGTCAGATTACGGCCAAGAGCAAGTGGGATCTGATGAATTACAGCTGAGCTATTGACCAGAGGAGCTGGACACAGATATGGAGGGTGTGCGGTGAAATCTAATGTGCAGACTGAGGGAGACAAAGCCTAAAAGCTTATAACAAACCCCCAGGTGAGCACGCTGTTTGCTTAGCTCAGCCCCTAATTCACTCCATGGCCAGTAAAACACACCATGTGAAATGAGAGGAGAGGCTCCTGGTCTGTATTGATCTCCAATCGCAGCTCACCCTGACTAGTCTGCGAGACACTATTTCTTGGAGAGTGATAAGACTTGCACACAAATGTTCCCACACACTGACAGGTGCAAACAAACACACACACACACACACACACACACACACACACACACGGAGGAGCAAACACACACGTGTGCGTGCATGCATGCAAAGTTGCACAGCGGCTCTTCCTTTATCTCTCTCGCTCTCTCCCTCTCCTCCACGTACACACACATAATCACGCCCACACACACCTACTCCCTGACACACAAACACACAGCATATTATATATCTGCAAGCTTAGGGCTGCGCTCGTGGAGATGGATTATGTGAGTGACATTGGGGAAATAAGAACATGCTACAGGCCAAGCCATCAGTTATGGGTCAAATCAGACACAATCTGCCTCAGCTCCATATAAATCACATATAGCCAGGCCACATATCGAAAGAGCAGTATTTTATAAATATTATCCATTTGGTAATCCCTGTCAACAGCACTGCAGCTAGAAACAATCCATCAAGAGTGAAACAGCACACGATGATTTGTAATAAAGCGACAAAAACATACAGATGAAGGGTTTGATTTCAGCTAAACTAATAAATATATGACTCATTTTTAATTCCATCCAGAAACATAAAAGACGACTTCATCCGTAATTTTTGTAAACACAGATCGTGACTTACATAATGCCTTTAACTGGATGCTGGGTGCTACTTCAATCAAACTTACCAATGACAATGGGCTGGGGTTCGCTCTTGACCCCAACCCCTGCGCTGGTGCTGGCAGCCACTTCCACCCGGTACAGGACTCCCACCTGCAGCCCTCCCACCACCACGGAGCGGATGGCTGCATCCACCGTCTTATTGACATGGAAACGCGTCTCGTTCCCTAAACACCAGATCTGAGGGAGGAGGAGGAGGAGGAGGAGAGGGAGACATGTTTCACAGATTCCACAGGATTGCACTTTCTGAGCGAAACACCTCGTCTCTTTCCGCTTCGACCAACCTTGTACTCTTGGATGATGCCGTTCTGGTGGTCTGGAGGAGGGGGGTCCCAGGAGATGCTGATGGAGGTGCTGTTCTGGTTGCCCACGGTCAGGACCGTCACCTGCTGAGGCGGCGCGCTGGGGGCTGGGACACAGCAAGAACACGGCGCAGCATCAAAAGCATTGCTCTGCGGGTCAGGCGGAGGCGCAGCGTTCATTTCTTGGCAACAACAACACTGACACGAGGAGCAGAATATAGGAAGGCATGTAGATACGGACACACACACACACATTCTTTAGTGAGGAATGCTGCTCTGTCGGGGGGGCACAGGTGGCTGAGGGCTGTCACAACGTCTCATTAGGAGCGGATTTACATGAAGGCCAGGAGAAGCTTGACAGGGCTCGCCTATCTTCAACGTTTCGCTGTGATTTAATATCTCCTCCTGTGCTCCGGCCTGCTGGATCTGCACAGAGAATACTGCTATTGATTTGCGGAATGACAACCTGGCAGAGTCAGGCAACCAGCCGGGGTGGCATGTGGGTCATCAGGCTTATAGGTTGAGTACTGACATGAGGGAAATACGGGAAAAAAATAGACATATATATAAAAAAAATGATATATATATGTGTGTGTGTGTATATATATAATTTTATATGTGTGTGAAAGGAAGCAAGGTCTTTGTAAACATATTGACTGGTTCCATCGATCAGCCAGATGGAACTAAAGCCAGTAGGTGAGGATCAGGGGGAAGCTCCACAGTGCAACACATCTTAATGAATAGCCTGAACACACCGGCTGATAGAAAAGAGACGTGGCCGGCGTTTGTTGTTATTCTGATGGCGAAAACCTTCTGACCACACGAGGGGCGAGGGAGGGGAAAAAAAAAAAAAAATAACACCGGCTCCAACTGGAAATAACGTTTTAAAAATAATGTTTTCTCATTTCCGCGGCGGCGAGCAGGGGGAGCGGCGCGGCGGCGGAATACTGACAGGTCAATTACTCCTCGGCTGCCTCTCCCTCACCTCGCCTCCATCCAAAATGGCACGTGTCACCCGGCAAATCTGTGCTCATCCCTCAGCGCGATTGGCCGCGGTGGCCTCCCGAGAGCCAGCGGGCCCTGGCACGGCGGAAGATGAATGGGTCCGGTGATGAACCCAACACCTCGGCCAGATTAGAGGCAATCCACCAGGGGAGCATCTGATCAGCCGTCGCGGCTCGGGGGCCGCGCACCTCTGCGTTCGATCCAGGTGACGAAGCGCTACGGCGGCGCGCGCGGCAGCCGTCGGAGACAATGTCGTTCAAAGTTAATGTTATGAATGATTTAGCAGCTTATTATCATGCATATTTGTGCTAAACAATACACATTTCTCATTAGAGGCTCTGGAGGCTGTGCTAATAGAGCCATTAGCAGAGTGATGTATGGCAGGCGGGAATGTGACCCCCTGTCTCCGGCACATACACGGTGCTGTGCTGGAGGCTAACATATCACACCCATACAGAACAGCCCGCCGCTAATATGAGACACACTGTGCAGCCGGGGGGGAAAGCTATGGGCCTTGTTCTCCATCCACAGGGAGCGCCATCAACCTCGGACGCGACCTTTCCGTGAAAAAGCTGCGCGCACACACCCTAACCCCACCGTGAACGATCGAGGCGTTTTCTTAGCTTAAGCCGATCGGAACCCAAAAGAGGCTTTGATGAATTTACTCAGAGCACTGCAAGGGAGCAAAAACCAGCACGAGAAACCAGGATATCTTTCAAAAAAATCCCTCATGTGCCACGATGGCGAGCATGCCTGGTAGCTTTTTCAAAACACGGCTGCTGACAGTCACAAGAAGGCGAGCGCTCGACTGGAAAGACGACAGAGAGGAGGTGGAGAGAAAAGTGTGTGTGTGTTATCGGTTACTGTCATCGCCACTTGTTATGATTCTGGCCTACATTCCCTAATTTTAAAATCTGTCCCAACTGATCTGCACTGGGGCAAACTGTGGTGCACGGTGCAGCCAAAACTCGACCCTCACCAAGCAAATTAAGGCCCAAATGAACCCTGAACCAGACTCAATGTAAATGTCAAGCTCCAATTCAGATGGCGGCAAAATATCATTCATCAGCCATGACGAAAATATCTATCCAGATGGAGGGTGAGAATGTGCGAGAAAAAGAGGAGGCGTGGGACAGAGATTCAAAAAAAAAAGAGGAGGCGTGGGACAGAGAGCAGAGCGCGATCCCTCCGCCCGGCTGGACCTGCTCTGGCGGTGCTCTGACGGCGTTGGCTAATGGACGCCCCGAGTTTTAATCACTCTCCGGACACACACTTCCCAATCCATCTAGCTGCTCGGCTCAGAAGTCCCAGGGTCTCTGCGGAGCCTGGAGCGCTGTGTCTGACGGGGTATCAGCGGTGGCCAGCCGCAGTAGCGGGGCTGTGACAGAAATAGAAAGTGGTGGAGTCCTCGGAGGGACTGGGATGCAGATAGAGCGGGAGCAGGGAGCTTTATCAGCCCGGGTAATAGCTGAGACAACATACAGGTGCTGGGGGCCTTGGGGAGAGGAGGTGTGCTGCTGCGATTTTGTGTGTGTGTGTGTGTGTGTGTGTGTGTGTGTGAGATGGGGGACAGCTGTAATGTGATGGCAGCTCCAGTACAGAAGAGCACACACTGGCTGGCCACAGGAGATACGGTCCCTCAGAGAAAGGGGAAATAAATGGGCCTGTCACCTCCGCAGGATGTGAACTGTCTGCTGCACACGCAGGCCTGGAAATGTTGTCGCGGGACGGGCTTTGTCCCCGCTATGAAGAGTGGCTTTGAGTTTGTCTTTGCCTTTGTGTCGCTTTGTGAGCGTGCTTTGTGCGCGTCTCTCCCCCGGATCGCGTTACAATTCTGCCGCACGCGTTGGACAGAAAGGTTAATGAGACGCTGATGCGGTGCTTTTGGAACATTTCTGTTTGCATCACAGTTCTCGGGCATATTTCCAAACCGTAAATTTACGTGTGTGTGTGTGTGTGTGTTTTAGTGTGCCACGATGCTCTGCGGCCTTGTCGGAGCCTGTCTGAGTCAAGCTTTGGGCGACAGATCGGCGTCGCAGGAGGAAGTGAGCGCTGTGTCCACTCACGGCTCAGGCCTGTGGCTGCTGAGTGATGGATTAGGAGAAGGATGGCAGGAACACCACCAATCATAAACAAAAAAGCACAGCAGGAAGGTCAGCTTGACAGGCACAAACAAATGCAAGCACACACACACACACACACACACACACACACGCACTGTTCTCAGTGTCACAGGGAGCAACACAGCCCCCTCATGACATAATGACAAAAATGCAAGAAAAACAGCCTGCGGGGGTCATGTGTCACTTGTCACCCCAAATTCGTACGGGCACACACACACACACACACACGCACACACACACCACTCTGACTGCGTGGGCTCCACTGGCCCTGACATAATGCACATCATCAGCACATCCTGAGTCGGTTCCTCCTCGTCGTACCTTCCTCGGTGGTGCGTGCCGTCCTGGATTCGCTGTCCATGCCCTGGAACTCGTTGAAGTACGGCCGCACCTTGATCTCGTAGACGATGCCCTTCTTGAGCGCGGAGAGGACCACGCTCCGCTCAGAGGGGACCTTCACGTCCTGCGTCTGCCAGGGTCCCGGGGACGGCATTCCTGATGTCTGCCTGTAAAGAACTCGGTAGCCCTGGATGAACTGGGACTGACGGTCA
Source organism: Myripristis jacobus (assembly GCA_900302555.1). Lineage (NCBI taxonomy): Eukaryota > Metazoa > Chordata > Actinopteri > Holocentriformes > Holocentridae > Myripristis > Myripristis jacobus. The sequence goes on from OMLB01005540.1 coordinate 12,089, forward strand.
ACCTGAGGGAGTGAACATGGGACAAGGATGTGTGTTACGCTGTGTTATGTTCCCGAAGAGATGAGCAAGGCAGAGGCGATGTGAAGATGCTATCCTTTGCCAGCTACTATAATAAAAATGTGTTTTTCAGCAGATGTACTTTTTCCTCTCCTGCATCACATCATGCCGCTTTACAGGCTGTTGCAATTTTAATAGGCTTTTTATCACCGGCTCTGACACACTTAGCTCAATTAGCACCCTGACATTACCTCACACTCTCAGCTGCCAGCCCAACGCGTTCCCGCCTCCGTTAGAAAGACTCTCAGGAATGCCACCGTAAAGGAAATGCTATATGTGTCTCGTATGTCTTATAAATACCAGCTCGTGACACCAAACCCAGGGCCCACCGCCTCTATCACAGGGCTGTGAGTGTGGGAGGCGTGAGCGCTGACGCCCTGGGGACCCGAGGAGAACACACACCGGGGGCCTAACAGCAGATCTGTCCCATAGAGAAGACAAAGAGACTGGGAGTGCGACCGCCTCCTGCAAACCAATAAGGAGCTCTCCCTCGAAAACTTGGGCCCATTTAGCGAGACAGGAAAAGTTGAATTTATGTGGAGGAGGAGTGGGCGCATAAGTCATTGTAATGGCTTGTTAACAGTAGGAGAAGTGAGTGGGGCTTTCAAGTGGGATATTAAGCAGCTGTTTTTCGCCAGTGTAGCCCGAGTAAATCAGCAAAATGGATTCCTCGCTTGGTGTGTAACTTTCATTAATGGAATGATTTGGGAATATAAAAGCTTTCCGAGAGTGGCCCCTCTGTTTACTGAAAGGGACCTGATTGATTGGGTGGCCATGTTTTGTGCTGATTATACATCACACTCATAAAGCAATGCTTTAGCATTAAATTAGCGAGCAAGTCTTGGGGTGAGACTTATTATAGGGGTCGATAAACATGTCACAAGGAAAACTGCTAATGTGGTTCATTTGAAAATGAAAACAGGCACCTCATGCCACTAAATGATGTGTGTATAAATAACCACAACTGAGCGATTTATAGCACTGCAAATAAAAGAACTATATTTAATTTAAGACTGAAGAAGTAAACCGAGTCAGTGAGGAAAATCAGAAAGAATGAGTGTTTTTTTTTTGCCTTTTTTTGTCACCAGCATTGTATATTCAGAAACATTTAAGTCTGGATTATAGGTGTCCAACTTTGGCTAATAATGCTTCTTGCTTAAATGCCACATGCGTACGTGTGGTGGATGAGCAGGCGTGCATTTGTGCATTGAAAATATATGTCTATTTTTTATGCATGTAAATGGAGATTGATGTGTTGTTTGAAGTTGGCAGGCAAACTCCAACACTCAAGATATGCTGAACCACAAACATGTCTATTACACATTAATTTCAATCTCGTTTTATCGGCGCAAAAGACTGTTGTAACAGAATCTAACTAAAGATGTATGGAAGATTGATGAGCAGCCAGATGTTCCTGACACGTCCTCTGATGTTTGCTGCGGCTTAAAGACACCATTTTTCAGCTATTTGATGTTCAGTTACTTTTAAGTCGGCGATTACAATATTTCAAAGCGGCACTCTTAGGGAACAACCTGACGAAAATTTCCGAACATAAAAAAAAAACAAATGGTAGCCCTGAGGAGCACCTGTCTGTGTTCAAAGAGGAATCTTCCATTAATATCAGCTCTTTTGACTTCACCACTCAAGGTTGTAAAATCAAAGATCTTGAAGAATGCAGAGTGGGGAGGAATAACAGCGGCGAGTTGATTGATTTCTTATATTCAGGGCTTTCCCCCGTGAAGGATTCAGGCACAAAATGATGAAAAGGTAATGTCAGATAAATATGGCAGTATATGTGCAACTCATGATGACAGGCAACAGCAGCAGCACTTACCGTCCATGTGACCTGAATGGTCGTGGGACTCAGGACAACCGGGTTGTGCAACCTCACGATGACCTCACCCAGCTCCTTCTGCACATGCCTGTGGTCCACACCCTGAGCTGGAGGGCTTATGTCTGTGAGTGAGAGAGAGAGAGAGAGAGAGAGAGGGAGGGAGAGAGGGAGGGAGATAAGTTCAACATTTTCTTCGCCCCCTTCCACTCTCACAATAAGCCCATCACCATCAGCATTGTTAGACGAGCGACTGAATAGACCAATCGGATTCAACAAAGAGGCTTACACGCCGCGATCACGACTTCATTTGAAAGAGGAGCAACTTCATCTACATTAAAATGACCTCATTCCGTTTTGTATTACAGCACTTGTCCGCTCCGGAGGAAAGAAAGGCGACTCGGGCTGGAGAAGTCCTTTACATCTGTGACTCGTCTGCACTTACCACGGCCCGACCGAGCGGCCGCATCAATAAATGAATTCTGAATGCACGACCCCGGACATATTGGATGTGAGATGAATGGACACTGTGACACCGCGTTCCGGCTCATTTCCTATTTTGCGCCTGCATGTGTTTTCAGTTAAAAGCGATGAAAAACCCCAGTGCATGACATGCCGAGTGTGGCTACAGACTCACTCCTCTGACTATTGAACATATTTCGGAGTTATTTACTGGGGGAGAGAAGGGTAGCAAATAGTTCACACGCGGAAATAATAGAAAAATGAGCTTCATTCAGACGGCCCAACATAGTCATGAATCACAGGCCACGCTAATGGGGCAAGACAGGCCAAACACAGTTAAGAGGACATGAAAAATCAATTCATCATCAATGGCTGTCATTGTCAATAAGCATGTCTATGAATCACCGCAATATCCTCAGCTCAGCGAGAGGGAGATATGCTCCAATTCAAATTGACTCCTCTCCTCAATATGAGGAACACACTCTTGGCTTGTGTTTGACAGTGCTCGGCCAAAGGTTGCAGTGCTACTTTGGTGGGGAACTTATCACATCAGTGTAATCTGGAGACTGTGGTCTGTCCGGCACCTTAATCAAATCTTCCCTGGGTTCGGAGGCAGTCATTTTCTCCTGTTATGATCATTAACATAGCAGGGATTGCTCTAACTCGCTTAGGCCTTCCAAAAGTAGACATGCTTGTTTTGCATAATTGCCTAAGTGCAGCCCAAACGAGCTGCGCCGAGATGGAGAGTTTGACCTCTGGAAAGTTCTGCCGCGTCTCCGTGCAGCTATTCGCCACACGTCGCTGAGAGCGGCCGATGACTATCACACCATGAAGAGGAACACAAAGGCCTGACCCCGTCGGTAGCAGCAGAAAGTATACTAAGTGAACAAACTGCACATAATGACAGTGAAAGCGATTAAGGCAATTATTGAAATAACTACAAATGTACGGCACCTTGCGTCCTGACAGGCTCGGACATGGGGCTGGGGTCGCTGAGGCCTTGGCTGTTGACTGCTCGCACCATGAAGAGATAGATGGTGTTGGGACGGAGACCTTTGACTGTGAACTGGGTGGTCTTGACGTGATCTGCAACTGTTTGCCAGCTGTTACTCACTGACTGGCTGTAATAATAATAATAATAAAAAAAAAGAAGATTATTTCTCATTGTGCTGCAGTGTTGCTGTTTTTGGTCTGGTACATATCAGATGTGCACCTGTGTACAGTGAGGGAAGGCTGGATGTCATTGGTAAGACGAACCTGAAGGCCTCGATCACAAAAGATGAGACGGGTGACGCTCCGACCATCCCAGGCTGCCAGGACAAGGACACGCTGTTCTTGGTGACGTCAGTGACTTGAGGTTTAGACGGCGGGCCGGGAAGCTCGTTTTCATCTCGGTTCTTTATGACCATGACGCTGCCAGATTCTGAGTGGAGATTCAAAGAAGCAGGAGGCATGAAAGTCAGGATGTCTCGTGAAGAGCAGAGCTAATGACGGCTAAAAAGTGGATTTTTTTTTTCTTCTTACACAAAATTATTATGCCATGCAGTACCTTTGACTTCCAGAAAAGCACTCCATGATGTTTCCCCGCTGGAGCTGGCAGCTACACATGTGTAGATCCCCGAGTCTGAGAGCTGCAGTGCAGGAGAAAACACACACACACACACACACACACACACAAAAACGTGGATCAAAACGTGGAGCTAAATGACTCCACTAATACCACTTTTAGTGAAAGGTACATTTCTTCTTCTTTTTTTTTTTACATCCACAAAGTGATGGTAATGACTGAACACAAGCGATCTTCCCATCACTGAAACGCTGAAAAGCGATAGGGTGACTTCATGAGCCGGTCTGGCGCTGGCCAAATTGTGTGTCATTTGTGAGTGCCTCAAAGTGCTGACGCTAATTTCCTAATGAATTCCATTTTCTACTCACCACCCTTCCATCACTTTCCCACTCCCCCACCTTATTTCCCCACTGTCCTGCCGACCACAACAAAGCCAGGCTAATTAATTTAGGGTGGGCTGCTGGAACCCCCTGGACCGATGACAGCTGGCTTGTCTCTCCATCCCTCTTAGGAACTTCAGTTGTTTGTTGGTTTTTGTCCCTGCGCCTTTCTTCCATTTATTAAATAAAATGTCAGTGGTCGGCAGCTTTGTCAAGCGTAATAGATATTCCACCGAGGCCGCGGAGTGGGGAAAGGAGGATGTGAGCCTTTTAAATTTAATCTACTCTAAACACGTATGTGTGTGCACACGTGTGCGCGTCTGCATGTGCATACATGTTTCTATTGTACAGCTGGAGTCCATCCAGCCTGCACAGCTGAGCCTTGCAGGAGCCGTCTCACCACTAAGTGATACTATCAAACAATTTACAAAAATCAATACTGCCTATTCATTCTCTCCAAGGCCTTATGATTACTCTTGATCATCAAAGTTATGCTTAAGCCATACACTCATACACTACTGAAATCTTCAAAGCTTGTATCCTTCATTGTTGCATACTAAAGCATTTGTACACAAATGCACACAAATGCATACAATACACATCTTGAGTTAAGATACTAAAATGATGTAATAAATAAATAAATAACTTCATTATAAAAAGTGGAGAAAAAAAAAATCTGGCCACCAAACAGCCAGACCAGCAGAGTAACTAAAGGCGCGGCTTAAGTGATAACAAACCAAATTCAAAAACAGAAACAAGACACCGCTGTAGATTTTCTTTACAAAAACACCAAGAATCACCATCACAGCTGCTGCTATTAGTTTAGCTTGATGCTCTCACACTGCAGTGTTTTCACTGCCATTAGAAGACCCAAGTCGATCGAACGGGAAATGTTGGAGGAAAAAAAGTTTTCAATCTGCAACACTCAAGCTAAAAAAATGTACCAAAGAAAAACACTGTGCCTGTCAGCGTGAGGCAGCCTCCCGGGCGGACGCTTGCAGGAATGTAAGTCAAACATGAACTTCCTCTTTCCAAAAAGAAAAACGTTTGCTATGCGACCGTTCTGGTTGCAGTCTGGTCGCCCTGTCTGCGCTAATGTTCCTGCTGAGACACACACACACACGTGTACACATGCAAATACACTCCCTCTATTTTTCCCACTCACACACACACACACACACACACACACACACACACACACACACACACACACACACACACACACACACACACACAGCAGCTGC